>PITA01002735.1:77500-154044 GCA_004023965.1 Spilogale gracilis | reverse complement strand
GTGGCTCAGTTGGTTAAGCCACTGCCTTCGGCCCAGGTCATGATCCCGGAGACCCGGGATCGAGCCCCACATCGGGCTTCCTGCTCAGCAGGAAGCCTGCTTCTCCCTCTCTCACTCCCCCTGCTTGTGTTCCCTCTCTAGCTGTGTTTCTCTCTGTCAAATAAATAAAAAAATCTTTAAAAAAAAAAAAAAAAAAAAAGAAAAGGTAGGCTTATTTCCATTTGAATCAAAACCCCTGCTTGCACAGACACTGTACCTTCTTGCATGAATTTCTAAACAGAACCAGATCCCCAATCCTGTAACAGGAACCAGATATGTCAGTGTCTTCTGGGATTCACATATCAAAGGTATTGATGGGTTCTTTGCCAGAGCATGGCCCTTGCCCTCTGCTTCACTCTGGGCTTTTCTGCATGCACCATGGAAGAACCATTCTTCCTCCATGTAAGAGCTAAGCCCTCTACAGCTCAGTCTTGGTAGAATCCTTTTCCTATTGCAGAATGGACTGTAAGAATCAAATCAAAATCTATTGCAAGCAGCTTGCATTTCAGAGGAGCATTTTGAGGTTATTTGCTAAGTGTCTGGGTTCTCGAAGCTGCATGAGCACACTTGTTGCCAAGTTTGGAGGTCAGGTGACCATTAGGTCACTTTGCGCTACAATGGTCTCTGGTCCAGAGAAGTTTACAGTATCATTGTACTAAAACTCTACTGTCATATATCTCAAGTAATGGTGTACACACACACACACACACACACACACACACACACACACACACACACACTCGATATCCTTGGGAAGTGGTGGTCCTGTTGTGCAAGCTAACACAATTGCCCAGAGCATTTTCTTGTGCTATTCAGCCTTTCAATGCTCATCTCTTATCTTCTAATTATACCATCTCCTTTACAAATAATTCTTGCCTTCTAGGGTGTCAGGAATTAGTAGACTGTTACCATCCCCCTATGAGCTGCCCACTTTTAGTCTCTTTAATCTCTCCTCTGATCAGATTCCCTGAGCTCTCCTCACCTCCAGCTATTCCTTCTCCTCACCCTTTTCCAAATTCCCTAAGGTTTTGTGCTCCTAAACTGAGCTTTGTGATATTCCAGATGCTTGCTCACTAAGGAGCTGAAAGACCATCTGTCACCTCTGGTCTCTGTCACTCTGTGACTCAGGGTATGTGTCCCAGAATAGGCCTGGCCTTTCATGCTACCTCCTCTCATTGCATTCTGGTTGCTCGGTGGCTGTCCCTTATCAGTCCTACTCCCCTTTGGCATTACTGCTTCCCAGGTTTCTGGCCACTGGTCAGCACTCCCAGAAAAAAAAAAAAGAAGTCTTTATTATCACCTTGGTTTAGAAATAGCCCCAACATTTCCATGAACATTTCTACCAAAGGAGCTCTTTATAAAGCCTTCCACTCAGAGAAGAGAAAGCTAGCATGAAAATTGCTTATGATTTCAGGCAATTACAAATGATATTTGGGGAAAGGAATATAACCTTCCAGGCAGGATCTACCTCAGAAAAGTTTTGGTGGCTTAGGAAGAGTGATCATGAATCATACCTGAAACTATAGAGAGGAAATCTTCCCCTACTAAAGTCACCTCCCCTGAGGTTACATGGAGTTGCCACAGGCTTCTCCTAGGCGACTTGTTGCCTGGGAACCCTGCTTTCTTTTCTCCACCTCCCCCACAATCTGTCCTCCTCTCCTTTCTGGGGAGCTCAATTACGGCAGGTGGCAGGAAGGGTGTCCATGGGGACTGAGAGGACCCACTCTCCTCCAGGAAGGTACAGGGCCCACGCTGTGCCCTGGAGAAGTCTGGGAGGTACTCATTGCAGGAACCCCCAGGCCCACAGCACTAATCCCTACAGCTGCAGGGACAAGAATGTTCCTATTTTAAGAGGTCCTGAGCAGTGATGTGCTCACCAGGTCTGAGTCACTATTCCTCTCTAAGGTCTGTGAAAGAAATACATTTCTCAGCCTTAACTTTGCATGCTTTATTTTCTCCAGCCTCCATCATCAACTGGTTTACCACAAAGTATTTAAAAGGAGCTAGAGAAGCAGCAGTAACCAAGGAAGCAATGGTGTCTGAGATTATAACAGAGGCAAAGCTAAGAGTCAGATGAAATCTAAAAATAAGTCACTAACCATATCCTACTTCCTTTAACATACACATTCAGGTACCTAGAAAAGAAAGCCACCCACAGTTTGAAAGAATCAATAAAGAACACTATGATTAACCATATCTGACCCTGTCATGAGAAAGCCCACCCCGCACCCCCACCCCGACTTAGGGAACAGTTTAAGCAATGACATTATATCAAGGTAAGATAATTCATCAGTATTATAGGTGAGACTATAGAACCACTGGGGGCCTCCACAGTAGCCATCGCAGTAATTAGAAAAGAATGTCACAGCACAGTCATGGCCCTCGGTACCCTTCGTGCAACCCCCCCAAGGCGAGCATGAATTGCTCCACCGACTGTGCCTGCAAAACATGGATTTCTTCCTCATCGGCAAGTTACTATTTAATCAATTCTTTTAATATTGATATAAATAATACTAACCACTTACTTATACTTAGTGTACCTGTACACAATAACTCATTATTAACTCACTTGATCTTTATAGAAACCATATAAACCACCCCTTTTTGCACAGGAGAAAACAGAGCTGGACGGAAATTAAGTTCAAATTCAGATCTTCCTAGCTACTCACCTTAAGAATTTAATCCCATTTCTGTACAGTTGTTTACAAGCCAAAATTTGAACGGTAAAGGATTTCAACCTTTTTTTTTTTTTAAGATTTTATTTATTTGACAGAGAGAAACACAGCCAGAGAGGGAACACAAGCAGGGGGAGTGAGAGAGGGAGAAGCAGGCCTCCTGCCTAGCAGGGAGCCCAATGTGGGACTTGAATCTGGGTCTCTGGGATCATGACCTGAGCCGAAGGCAGTCGCTTAACCAACTGAGCCACCCAGACGCCCCTCAACCTTTATTTTAATGGCAAGTTCTCATTCACCCAGCTGTTCTGGCTGTTTTTCACACATTTTAAATGACATCAATTCAGTTTGTACTCTTTCCTCAGACTTCCAATTACAAATCACATTTGGGTGTGGCTCAGCAGCCCACGTAACCATGGCAGGGAATCCCATACTCCCAAACTCTCCTTTGTTTTCCTTTGAGAAAAACAGTAGCCAGATTCAGGCTAGAATGATCCTGGCCCCAAATTACGAGCTTCCAATTCTTTAGGACTACCCTGGTATCTATGTTTCTTTGTTTAGAGCTGCCGTAACAAAGAGCCACAGACTAGGTGACTTAAACAGGGGAAGTTTAACTTCTCTCTATTCTGCAGGCTCTAAGTCTGATATCAAAGTATCAGCAGGGCTGGTTTCTCCTGAGGCCTCTCTCACTGCCTTGCAGATGGCTATCTTCTCCCTGGGTCTTCACGTCATCGTCTCTCTTTACTTGTCTGTGTCCACATTTCCTTTTCTCATAAGGACACCAGTCGTCTTGGATTAGGGACCACCCATATGACCTCATTTTACCATAATCACCTCTTCAAAAGACCTTGTCCCTAAACACAGCCGCATTCTGAGGTCCTGGGCCTAAGAACCTGGATGTGTGAATCTGGCACAGGGGGTGCAGGGGAGACACAGTTCAGCCCATAACAGTACCCTAACAGTCTCCTGGTGTAAAGGCATCTGTACTGTGTAATAGAAATGCCAGCGACCCTGGTAACCAGAAATTTAAACCACTGCTTCCTCTAAATGCTTTTGTGTTACTTTCTTATGATACAGACAAGTTTTTCTGTGACCAAACATAGTTCTTATTCAGTGTTACCAACAGTATCAACTATATGTTAATAGTTTTCATCTTAAAAAGGCATCATGGGTCTTATTGTAAAAAAAAAAAAATTATAGAAAATGTTCTTACCAATTGTGAATTACCAACTGCCAATTAGCAAAAACAAATTCTAGAGTTTTAAAAAGGTACTGAGACCAATAAAGTCCTCTTGAATGATTATGGTAATATACCTGGCATTCAAAACTCGATAACCTTCAATCAACATACAGTCCAGCATGTTACCCAGGGCCCTGAACATATGTCATAATTCCTGGTCACTCCATGTGAATATCCAAAGTGATGTGACAGGTATACACACTATACACATCTGAGGCAATTCAGATGTGTATAGTTACATCATTATAAAAGCTGTCATTATAGGTTGCCTACTGGTTTCACATATTGTGCTAGGTGTGTTATGTGCATTAAATCATCTATCCCCTTAAGATCTCTGCACAAAAGAGATCATTCCTCTGCTTTGTGTATAACCAGAACATTAGAGAGATGAAGCAAGGTCACCTCACTCATAGATACTTAAGACTTAGGGGGGGACTTAGTCCTTCTGAGCTTTTTATTTACTTTTTTAAATTTTTTATTTTTTGGTCACTACATGCTGCTTATTTGACTTCTGAAGACATGTAACAGTGTACTCTCAGTGGCTCAGAACTTTTCCTGGGCCATAAAAATATCCAATCTTAGTTCCATCAACTGTTAGTTCTGGTAAATAAAATAACAACGGCATCTTTGTTTCTATGCTTTCGCTGTAAAATAAATCACAGGGTATTCATCATCATAAATAAAATCTACATCTGTGTTTGGGTGGTGATGAATACAAAAGTTATATAAAACAACTATGGATGTATTTTTCAAAGAAAAAGTTAATTGTATTCAGTAAACCTAGTTAAAAATGACAAACTGCCTTGTAACATCTCTGAGACCGCAATTTGGGGTTCCTAAAAAACATTTATTTCATTGTTTAATTTTTCTCTCTTCTGTGCCCTGGATTCCCAGTTAAGATTATATACAGCTGTGTTAAAGGCAGGAACTCTTTCTGACCTTCCTTTGTACTGTCTTGGTGTAAGGACAGTGCCTTGCACAGAGCTGCTGCTCATTAACTTTTAATGAGAAGCCCATTGGAGGACTTGGTGATAAAAGTTACAATCATGCATTAGGGTGTCTAAGAAATCCCTAAGCCATGTCAAGATAGCTTGCTTAGCTCTGTGACATCACATGTGCACTCTCTAGACTTCCGATCTATAAAAAGCCTAAGGGGTGGCTGATGGAGCTGGCAAGGGACATTTCTGTAAAAATCGCATAATTCTACCTGTTTATAAAAAGTAGGTGTAATAAATCTTAACAGGTTCCATTTGCAAACCCCAAAGGTAGTACTAGTTGGAGCAAGATTCTCATCAACGGCCTAAGAGAAGCCAGTTGAAGGCTTGAGTCAGCCCAAGGCTACCAGTATAACCAGGATTCCCCTCCTCCTTCCTCCTGGTAATCTTCTTTTTACCAGGACCCCATTGTTTTGGTTGGAAGGTTACTGAAGTTATACCAACAGACAAAAGCAGGGGGGTTATATCTAGAGCTTAACCAGCCACATGATACTTCTTTACCTAGAAGTAAAAATTAACAATAAACTCAAAGGAACATATAAGCACACTCAGTACTTAAGACTGAGACACAGGTCCCTTGGCAAATACAATAGAAACCCTGATGCCAGAGATAAAGAACTCTTTCTCAAAGGAAAGCATTGTCTTCAAGAGACAAAACCAAAAGTGAGAACATGATTGGATGGATACTAATAGATCTGGTCCCCCCCAAAAAAGGTATTGTTCAGGGAGTCCACCATCCCGCCTGCAGGCCTGCTCTAGGAACCTATATTTGTCCCACAGTGACTCTGGGTGACTTTATTTTGGCTTTCTACCCCTCAGAGAACTAAGAAAACAACAAAGTTGTTCAACCTATGGGAAAAGATTTTGAAATGGTTAAGAGATGAGATGAGCTTATGGATTTATTGATCCTTTAAGGAGACAGAGTTGCTTTCATGTGGAGTTTGAGGCAGTATAGAAACCAAACAAGCTTTAGTAGCTGACTCTGAGATGTTGAATCACTTGGGTGATCTTTATTCTTTTTTTTTTTTAAGATTTTTATTTGTCTGTCAGAGACAGAGAGAGCAGAAGCAGGGGGAGTGGCAGACTGAGAGAGAAGCAGGCTCCCCATTGAGCAAGGAGCCCAATGGGATCCCTGGGATCATGACCTGAGCCAAAGGCAGGTACCTAACCGACTGAGCCATCCAGACATCCTGTTGGTCAATCTTGAAACTGGAATGAAGCTCTTACCCTAGGGCCTAGGAAGCCTTTAGATGCTTCACACCCTAGGTAGGTTATAAATGCACTGGCACCTAGAAGCAGAAGGAGAAAGGGAAGGCAATGAACTACCATCCCTCAGTGAAATGTCTTTCTGCTAAAACTCCTCTAAGTCTCAGAAGACTTTTCTCAGAAGACACAGGTTTCCAGAAGATACAGATTCAGATTAAGGAGGAAGGCCAGGAATTTGGAAAAGGCAAACAAGCATACATAAGAACAAAAAGGTGAAATATGAGACACAAAGTATAGCTAAAGTTAGAGCCGGGGATGCCTACATATGCAGTGTCCTAGTATAGACTCAGTATATGGCTCAGTCAAGAGCATTCCTCCAAAACAGCAATTCTAGAAAGTGAAAGGGGACGCGAGGCTCCAGGAGAAGTGAGTCATACCAAAGCCATCACTACACAGCTAACCCACCCCTTTCATCAAGGCAGAAATTACTCCATATTAGCCACAGCTCCCATGATCTCATTAGTAGAGATATTTAAAATCCGCTGTTCCTCTAGGAGGGAAAATTGAAACTGTGCCACAAATTATTTCACCCAGAACATTTCAGTTTGATTGGATGGATGCTGATGGGGCGGGGGGGTGGGGGGAAATATCTATCTCCCTGTGATAATTTCCTTAATCCTGTTATTGGGAGGGTACTTTTGTCATGGAAACTAGATGTGTCCCAAAGTCTGCTAGCCCCCAAACCTAGATAACCTGAAGATTTGGATAATGGGTAAGATGCTTTCATTGCAAGTAAACAGCTTGGCCATTAGGCGATCCTGGGCTTACACAAACTACAAGTTCAGGGGTAGATCTGGTTTGGTAGACAGATGGATTCAGGACTCAAATAGTATAATCAGGACACGGCTCTTTTTCCCCCCTCCTTTAAGTTAGTCCTGCCTTCCCCAGGCTCTAGTCCCACACAAATACACTGGCAGCATAGACCTTTCACCCCACTCAGGGGCCCAACCCAGGGCACAGGAGTAAGAGTCCTGATCCTAGTAAAAGTCTCAGATGAGCACTGGGTGTTACAGGCAACTAATGAACCATTGAACACTACATGAAAAACTAATGATGTACTATATATTGGCTACGTATTAAAGAGTGGGAAATAAAAAGGTTATCTGCAGCTAAAAAAAAAAGTCTCAGAGCATCTGATTAGGTCACATGTTCACCTTCAAAGCTAGACTTACCAGGGGATAGAGTCAGATACACCAAAGCCACATGGACTGAGTTAGAAAAAGAGGATTTCAAGCTGTGGCTATCTTAAGAAGAAAGAGTGAATACTGAGTGCCAAAAGCAACAAATGCCCACTACACTTAGTCGATGGTCTTGAAACTCGTTTACAGAAACCTTTTGACTTAGCTTCGTTTCCCCCTGGAAAGGGAACCACAAGATAAAGGCTCACCTGTAGGTCATTAATTTACCGGGATAAATCCAGGAAAGTTGACAGCTAATAAGAGGGAAACAGGGGCACCTGGGTGGCTCAGTCAGTTAAGCATCTGCCTTCAGCTCAGGTTTTGATCCTGGAGTCCCAGGATCGAGCCCCACCCACATAGGGCTTCCTGCTCAGCAGCGAGTCTGCTTCTCCCTCTCCTTTTGTCCCTCCCCTTGCTCGTTCTCTCTCTCCCTCACTCTCTCTCTCTCAAATAAATAAATCTTTTTAAAAAAGAGTAAAACAGGAAAGGAGAAAAAATAATGTGAGGCACACTGGAGAGGTATATCGGAGGAGGAATCCAGGAAGGTGGCATCTATTCATCAGCTGCCATCTTCCATTGGCCAAGAACCGCCAGAGGTGTTCATTCTGAGTCCGTGTGCAAGAACACCCCAGCAGGTTCCCGAAGCTGTCCTGCACTGCCAAGTCAGAAAATCCTGGAGACTCAAAGAGGGAGATAGATGGCATAGCTGGTTTCCATGGTAATGACTAGAGAAAATGATAAGAGGTGGGGCACAGGCGTTGGCCAATGTACCTTTCCTCTTAGATACTTAAACGGTTTTGCTTTGTTTTGTTTATTATTACCGGTTAGTTTTCCACTAAGAATAAACTATAAAGAGAAAATCCACCGGGCAGGGCACAGAATTATGTGAGGAGCTCCCCCACCAGCAATGTCATTGAGAGCAAGTCAATATCTTTGATTACTATCAGTAAAACATAGATGTCAATAATGCTTACCCTATATGATTAGAGGGAGTATTATTAGTACATTAAGTCATACTGTCACTTTATTAAAAATGTTATTTTCACATCCACTATGAATAATAAAGTTAGATCCATAAGTTTTAGAATGTTCATACAAACTAAAAGGACTTTTATAAGGAACACTTCTAACCACTTCCACTTCCTTTCACCTGATGAAGTTTGTAATTCATGATGTTTAAAACAACATTCAGGGGCACCTGGGTGGCTCAGTTGGTTGAGTGACTGCCTTCGGCTCAGGTCATGATCCCGGAGACCCGGGATCGAGTCCCACATCGGGCTCCCTGCTCGGCGGGAAGTCTGCTTCTCCCTCTCTCAATCCCTCTGCTTGTGTTCCCTCTCTAGCTGTGTTTCTCTCTGTCAAATAAATAAATAAAATCTTTAAAAAAAAAACCCAACATTCAGCTAATTGCAGAAACGAACGGTATAGCACACCCACAGAAAATTTACAAAGTATCTTTGAAATCGTTGTGGATACGCCATCAAGATTCTACCCCAAATTCTAATTTCTTACCAATATGTATTGCCATCATCTTTTAAAACCCACTTAACAGGGGTGCCTGGGTGGCTCAGATGGTTAAAATGGACTCTTGATATCAGCTCAGGTCATAATCTCAGGATTGTGAGATTGAACCCTGCATCG
This sequence comes from Spilogale gracilis, assembly GCA_004023965.1. Taxonomy (NCBI): domain Eukaryota; kingdom Metazoa; phylum Chordata; class Mammalia; order Carnivora; family Mephitidae; genus Spilogale; species Spilogale gracilis. Next base: position 145,013 of record PITA01002735.1, on the reverse strand, counting down.
ATTAAAATTCTCTCTTTCTTTCTTTCTCACTCTCTCTCTCTCTCTCTCTCTCTCTCCCTCTGCCCCTCCTCCCTGCCCCCCTCGCTCTCAAAAAACAAACGAACGAACAAATAAACACCACTTAATCTAAAACAAGGGCGGGGTTATTTTATATTCAGCCATGTGGCAATGCAGTTTCCAGAATTTAGAAAAAAGAATATACAATACATTTGTTATCACTGACAGCAGCCCATATGCCTGAGCATTTGCTTTCCACAGTTTCTGAGAAACATGCTGGGGGGCAGGAGGGAAATGTTGAACCCAAACATGATCCAGATCCCTGGTGGGACATTGTAGCCAGTACATCGATGTGCATGCAGTCCACCCCTTGGTCCCTCAGGATATCCTGCTACCCCAAGGAGGACATCTCAGTCCCATGTGGCTCGGTCTCTCATGGTCCTCAGCAGAAGCCTTCTCTCAGATGGTACCCATCAGTGAATCAGTCTCACTACCCTCATACTTAGGAAGATCCTAACTTCTCAGAGACTAAACGCAAAAAGCCACCTCTCCTATCCTCTCCTCTCTCTCTTTAATTATCTCCTTCAACACAGCTTTAATCCCAAAGCTATTCAATATTTTCCACAGAACACCAAATCACCCCTGGGGGTGAGCAGGCCAAGATGGGCCACAAGCCCCTGCAAATTCCTTCGAGAGAAGCTTTAGCCACCAGCTCACCTCTAGTTCCCAAAGTACCTCAGCCTCTCCATCCACTTACATCACTTGGCACAGCCAGAGCCAACCGCCCCAAACAACTCAAGTGCAAGTCAAGGTGAGTTTCACAGATGTCACACAGACTATAGTTTAACTCAGTCCATCTGCATGGACTCTCCAAATAGGATGAAAATCTATCCACTTGTTTGTGCATCATGTACTGATAGGCAAATAGACAAACTTCTATGTAGATGGGGAAGAAACCAACAGCTAGGTCACTTCTGTAAGAATTTCTCAGCTCAAATTTTAGGAAAAGGAAGGTCAGGCAAAAGCATAATCAAGATGAGCCTTTAAGATAAGGAGGAAACGCCACCTCATGGGAAGGTGATCCTCGGACAGGTCCTGTACCTGAGGACAGGTGGGGGCAGAGTGGATGGGAGAGGAACACAGGGCCCTATAAGGAGAGTGGCAGCTTCCCAGCTTCTGCCACAAAAGGCCACAGGGTATGCTGGTTCAGTGGTGCCAGGTTTGTCCATATGATTTCAAGCACAGTTCATCTTAGTCTCACAGTTCCAATTCTTGAGAGAGGACATATCATCAATCAACTCAGCCTACAGAATGATTCTTCTAGGATCAGATGCCTCCTCCTCATCCAATCAGTTTTGGCTGGGAGAACTGAGGAGGGCCAACCACATAGTCTACTGTCTATACAGGAGTCTTGGAGAGGGTGAGTTGATTTATGAGATGGGGCAATGGGAGAGACTAGTAGAGCAAAGCCTGCCTTTACAGACCTAGAGAACAATCGTAGACTCAAGATAGTCATGCAATGATTTTCTACTGGGGTGGAATATCTTCCCCACCACGCCTCCATGCACACGCAGATGTCATATTCACTGCTTTGATCCTGTACTGCCAAAGTAGAGCTTGAGCCAAGGTAGGGGAGAGAGTGTCATTAATGCTTCACCCTCACTTCTCTATACTGATATTAAGGAAAAATTCCACTAAAACACTTATAACAGCAGGCCGTGTACAAGAGAGAGGGAATAAGAGCCATGTCCCCAAAAAAGCAACGAAGCTCTCAGCCATGAACCCCTAACTTACTGCAACATCATGGTAGACTCTTAGCTTGGGAAAGTGAGCACAAGGCCCAGGGCCAGATACATTCTGATCAAGAGAAGAATAGAGAAGCCTTTGGAGGTCCACTTCCAGAGACAGTATAATTAGGATCTCACTCCATAGACCAGGAAACTAGAGCCCAGTGGGATTTAGAGTCTAGACAGAACATGGCCAGGCTCTTCAAATGTTTGTAGCAGCCTCTGGGTTCAAGGTAGAAAGAACCAGAGAATATGACATTTAACTATAAAAGCTACATCCTTCTGTCACAGACTTCCAAACTGAAGACATTTTTCACTTGTCAAAAGTGGGCAGTCAGTGCCTTGAAATACAATGATTGAAGGGCAAACACTCCTTGACTTGACAGAGCCTGTTCATAATTACAACACTAGCACAGACACACTTCAATTAAAAATCACAAAAATGACCTTAGCTGTGCTGTGAGGCCTATATCAAAATCCTGGCTGAGGAGCTACTTTCTACCCATGCTCCTATTTCCAGATGCTTGTCCTTTGTTAAAGAATTTTCGTTAGCCTGAAACATCTTAACACCGACACTAGTGACTCTTTGGCAATACCTGAAAAAGAATAAGCCAAAAGTACATCACTCAGACTCGCTCAAACCTGAAAAGATAATGCAATTCTACCCCTAGTCCAAGCAGCTGTGGAACCATGCAGGAACTTGGGGAGGAGGCACTGTAATGGTCTAAGGGACCATCTGGCTCCACTTCTCATTTTACACACGAAAGAATGGAGACCAGAGAAGACAAGTGACTGTCCAGGGCCACTGCCCTGCGGTAGGAAAGGTGGGACACACCAGTGCCGTTAGATAATCACTACTTGGGAAAATGAGCTGCTCAGTCAACTGGAAGAGAGATATGATTTCAAAACTGCAAATATCATCCTCTATTACTTCCCAGATTGTGCTCCTGAAAACACCAGTCTTCTAGCTACTTGGTTTAATAAATAGAGAAAGGGGGGAGTGGGGCAGAGAGGGAGAGAGACAGAGAGACAGGGAGTGAGAGAGAGAGAGAGAAAGTAGGTTCATCCAGGACACATAAGCATCAGAAATATTACTTACCATACTCCCTTCTTGGAGAGTCACATCACACACTAGGGAATCTGAGAAAGAGGACCAGCAGTAAAGAAATCTGTTTAACTCAAAACTCTTTTTTCAAGTCACATCTATTAACATCCTACGGACTCAGTGTTCTTAGGAAACATACATTGGGACGTGAGAGCTTAGTGAGAAGAGAAATGAATTTCAAAATAATTGGGCTGGAAAGTAAAGAAATTGAAACAGTCTGGCTCATGTCAAACGAGAGTTCAGAAATGGCATCGTGTCATCTTCATTTTCTTCCCCTGGGTCTTTTACACTTGGATCTTGGGGGGGGGGGATGGAGGATAAGTCTGTCCTTGAGTTCCTTGAGTAACAAAGATAAAGAGAATAAATCTTTTTCTTTAATTTGCCATTAAAGGTTGGTGTAAAGGAATAAAAACACAGGCCCTGCCTTGCCACTCTTCTCCATGGGTATTTAAATTCCTACCAGAAACATAATGCTTAGAATAGTATTCCCGCATATTTATAACTTCTTTACAATGAACCATCATGATTTTCTTTTCCCTCAAAGCTGGTAAAGTTATATTCTTACCTCAGGAACTGTGAGGAAATCAAATCTGGCCTTTAAATAAACTAATTTGAAAGATTTTTAAAAAATATTAGAGACTTTTAAAAAAGGAATAGGGGACCTGAATATCCCAAAGTGTGAAAATGCCACATTTTTATACTCAAATGATTCAAAACAGATGAACAGAATGCTTCCAAACTTTCTAAAAATATCTACCTTCAGGCAATTAAAAAAAATCGATCTGAAGGGTCATTTATTTCAAGAACCTAAAAGCCCAATTTAGCACTCCAGTGAGCCCCCACAGCTGACTGGATCTGGGAGACCAGGGCTGAGAAAGGTCATTCACACTCCTCCCTAACTCCTTAATGATATGTTTAGCCACACTAATTTTAGACCTGTCGGAAGCTTTTGATTCAGTTAACCATAAGGTGTTGGTGACAAGACTGCGGTCAATGGGAGACGTGGGCTGAGCTCCTTTTGAAGTCAGCTGGTAAGTTAATTCCTGGAAGGAGGGGGTCAATAAGGAGTCACGAGGGGCTGTTCTTTATCCACATCCATCTCCCAGGAGGTCTCTCCTCCCTATTTTCCCAACATAGACGTGAGACCTTAGGAACCATCAGTGGAGAAAACATCTTGATGATCCTCACCTCATTATCGTCTTTTGTATGGATCCATTCAAACTGTCTTAACTTTTGGCTTAGCTCATAGTTATTTTGATTTGGGCAGGAAATGGCTGGCTTCAAGTCAACCTAGATAGGCTGAGGTTGTGATCTTCAGTCAAAGGAAATGCTTTAAGGATGTCACAGGTGGACCTTGCATCATAGATCTTCGGGGGTAGAGGCTCACTGGCAGGTCTTTTAACAGGTGCTAGAGCACGAACCAGAAAAGTATCCTTTTCTCTTGGATTCAGAGAAACATGTACCTATGCCAGCTTCCAGAAGAGGCTTCATTACATTTAGCTATCCCTCTGGTTAATAAAAGTTTCACCACAATAATAGCCATTCTTATCTACTTTGCTAGATTTTACAGGGGATTTCATCACCCTAATATTCATTAGAAAGAATTTCTTTAGCCATATGAGTTTTTGTACCAATCAACTCAAATCTTTTCCACCTTCTCAAGGTTTAACATGAATGGATTTTATGTGGTGGAATGTGTGCTTGCTCTGTATATCTCCATAAGCTATCTGTAGCAAAGAAAATCTCAATATTCCACTCAAGAACTCAACAGCCCAACTGAAAGGGAAAATGTCTTTAGTACAGCCTCTTACTAGATTTCAACAAATTCTGATGCTGTATGGAACCTCAGGGCTAATCTGTTATCACCCTTTCATTTTATAGAATGAGAAAACAAGACTTAAATTTTCTCAACGGACATAGCAATTAAGCAGAACCGGAAAATTTCTACGGAGCAATAATATTATCTTTCTAAACTGGTCCTTACTGTGGGTCAAAAAGTCTGGATAACAGGAGGAAGACAAGGAGGGTAGAAAAGAGACATGCAAAGGGTGAAAAAATTAGATGAGAAAAACAAGGTCAATTAGTCAGTATCTTCTTGTCATCTCTTTGTCATCACTCTTTCCTTCTCAACCACTTTTTGTGTTCTCTTTGACCTCCTCAATAAACCAGATATCAGCTAGTCTCACTGGAATTCTGTGGTTCCCCATATCCAAGGGACAAAAAGTGGCAGAGAGACAAGGATATCTAAGTGAGTCCCATTTTTCTAGCTTTGGGACTACATATGCCTCAATGATTAATATTGCAACTGGGGATTCTAAATTATCATCCCATTCATTTGACAGACATCCACTGAACATCTGCCATGTGCTAAGAACTCTGCTGCCCATTCTAAGGAATATGAATATGAAGAAAACATAGACTTGTCTCTAGAAATTTACAATTTAATAAAACAGGGAAGAAAAATATTCCTCTTGGCTGCAAAATTCGAAGACTGTGACATTTCACACCAACAACTATAACAAAAGAAAGAAACAGATAGGTGCCCTGAGAAATTTGACCTGAATATTATGGGATTCCAGAAAAGATGTGTATCATCACCAAGTGGTAGGAGCCAGAAATCTTCATCAAAGAAGTAGTATCTTGAGCTGGAGCCTGAAGGACCCAAAAGACTTGAACAATAAGAAGACACCAGGGGCTGGCTCAGTTGGTTGAGCGACTGCCTTTGGCTCAGGTCATGATCCCAGAGACCCAGGATCGAGTCCCACATCGGGCTCCCTGCTAGGTGGGAAGCCTGCTTCTCCCTCTCTCACTCCCCCTGCTTGTATTTCCTCTCTGGCTGTGTTTTTCTCTGTCAAATAAATAAAATCTTAAAAAAAAAAAAAAAAAAAAAAAGACACCAAAGAGTGGGCTTCCTGGAAAAGAAATGAAGTAGCACAAAGCCACAAGAACAGATATCTGATTAGGAAACAGCAAGTAGACTGGTTTGACTAAAGCATAGGATTAATAAATGAAGAGAGATACACAGCTGGAAAGTCTTGTTGGAAGCCAAACTGCAGAGTATCTAAAAGAACGTCCTAGAAACTTTAGTCTAAATTCTCTTGGTGATGGACAAACATGGAAAATTTTTAGAGGGCTAGGCTTCAGGCAAATTAATTGGTCTACAGTGATCTGGTGTAGAAGACACTAGAAAAAGGGATCAGCTTCTTATGATGACCTAAATGAGACGAAAAGAGCACACAGTGAGAATGGAAAAGCAGCAGATTCACAAGACATTAAGGATGCAGAAAGGGCAGGAATAAATTGGTGTGAAGGCTGAAGAGCATTTCCTAGGATACTTGCAGCGAAAACAAAATTCTGCCATATCAAACAGATACTTGAAAGCATGATATTTTGAACCTACCACTGAGATGGTCTCATTATTGCCCAGTGTTTGATGATTGAATTATTCTGGAGGGTTAAGGATATTTGTGAGATTTCTGTTAATGGTATTCTTCCTTCTGTCTTTTTTATAGCCTAGAAAGACCCAAGTAAACAAACAGACCTGAGTTATCACATATCTAAGACTAAAGAAGAGCAAAGGAGTGAGTCTCATCATCTCTTTTCTGTAGCATAAAAACAACAAAACTATATAGCAGTAGACCCACAGCTGCTGAATATAAAGAAGCACATCTCTTACAGACTGTCTAAAGCAATAGTTCTGCTTTCCCTTGTCCTTCCTATGTGTTAGATTATGCTCCTATTCCCGTATGTTTTTATACATATTTGCTTTTAAAAATGGACATTACAGAACTGGTAAGAACTCACTTATTGAGAGTCCTCAATAAAGAGTACAATCTGTATGTAACATTTCTCTACAACTTATCCACTGGGCAGCCTCAACCACCTTGTCAGATGCTAAAAGATTTGGTGACAAATACTAGCCCTTTTGTCCTTAGCTGTTCATGCAGGCACATCGCTGACCTTCTTCTTCAGGTGGTTTTCCCTGAGAAACCAGAAGCAACCTGACTCCCATCCTTCTCAGAGAGCCCTCTATCTGACTTGGACTTTGTTCTTTCATGCACTCTTTCTTCGGCCTGTTCACCCCCCCCACCCACCCCCACACATACACCTTAGCAAACATTTAGTGAGCACTTGGTATATGCCCAGCATTGGGCCCAGTGATGCAGATCAAAAGATAAAAGGCAATAATCCTTTGCTTTGTGCAAATATTAATGTAAAGAATTCATTTGCCCTGTGGGATACCTCACCCTCAAGACAGAAGCCATCTCTACCTAAACCCGATGTCATCTGAGCATTAGTGCTGCATATTGGTGAAGCCTGTGGACTGCAGAGTTCTAGTGATGGGAGTGATGCCAGTGGCAGCTAGACCAAAAACTAGCTGTGAACATGGTGTGTTACAGAAACTCTCTGAGCCTCAGTTTCTCCTTCTATAAAATGGATGTGATAATACCAGTACCTAACCCATGGGTGGGTTCTGGTAAGAATTTAATGAGCTAATTGATGCAAGGAGCTTAGAACAGATCCTGCTGTACTCTAAAAAACATTGGATGAAAACGATCATTAGTAAGATTACTATCTGACCTGTGATCAGTCTGCAAATGACCACGGGGGGCTGGGCTGCTGGTCTGTCTTTTCAGCAGGGAAGAACACACTTGAAACACTAGCCTGCACTTCATGGAAAAGTCCAGAAAGCAATGCCCATTTCAGTTTGCATGTCACAGGAGCAATTCTTCTTTAGCCAAATGTCATGTTTTCTGTTTTATTTCTCTCATTTTCTTATACCAGAAAAATTTCATCTGCTCCCGATGTTCATTCCCTATTTAAAGACAGGATTCTGTTTATGAAGCCAGCACTTCTCTGCCAATGCTGTCACTACCCAGGTCTGTGGTGCTGAAGGCCCAATCTGCAGCAAGAAGTGACACAAAAGCACTGCTGTTCCATCCAGAGGGAACTGGGGGATGCAGGGCGGGTTACAGGATCAAGCCCCCACTGAGGAATAAGCAACGGAAAACAGAGAAGGCAAACAAAATAGAAATGTGTTCCTCATGCAAACATTCAGAGCAATTAAAAATAAAATGAAGGGAAGAATGAGCAAAAATAGAAAGTTGCAGCAGGGATAGGGTGGAACCCTTTTTAAATCAAAGATCATGCTTTCCTTTCCTGGTTCTCTGAGACTCTGGATCATCACTTAGATGAATCTGTAACTGCTTTCATCATTTATAGGAAGCACAACCAAGAGCTGGACTCTGGCTGCCAGGCAGGCTACACCCCAGGAGACCAGGATGCATCATTAATTAAGGTGAGGCTTATCTGGGGACTTGAGGTTCCCCCCCCCCGCCATGCGTGTAGTTCTCCAAGTCACAGCACATTGCACCTGCTAAAGTTTTCAAGGTGAATCTGACTTTGCTCAATGCTCCTCACCCCCAGCTTCCTGCTAGGCATTTCTAGCCTGGTTACCCCCACATTCCAGGGAAGGCACGATCTCCTTCAAATACCACGCCCACTTCTCAAACATTATCTGCTGAAACAAATTTAGCATTAGGCATTACATCACCACCTTGCTGTAGATTACAGACACAGACCATTATCTCCCACATGGGCCAAGGTGATCTGGGCAGCCTGGGGCACCAGTCTGTCCACATCAGAAGGGAGCAGAGCTCCTCGGTGAGCAGATGCTCTTGAGCCCAGCAGATCTAGCAACTCTATTTTATCTCTTATTTCTTCCTCTTTTTTTTTCCTTTTTTCTTTTTCTTTCTTTCTTTTTTTTTCTCTTTTGCCCTTAAACATGCAGAGCATAATATCAGACCTAGAAGTTTTCCGTGCTGCACAATTTATGCTAGCTCATTACCTCCTGCTACACTCCAAGGCTTTGTAACGGAAATTGGCTCTGATTTCTGAGATGGGCATTACATCATAGTCTTCTTTTAGCACATTATGTCATCCCTGCTGAGACGCATTATCTAGGGTTGGCTCAGCAGTAGTGATTTTTTGTGGGCCGACTGCAGTGTTCCCAAAGAACTGCTGGGAACCACAGATTGAAATCTGAAACATTTATCTTCTAAAAAGCTGAAAAAGGGGAAAGATGTTCACATCGGACCCTATTTATTTTCTTTAACCCTTTCCTCTCCCAGCTCCTTTCAGATCACACTGCAGCAAATGTCAATGACCGCGTGTGGAGCCTGTGCACGAACAATCATCTCGAGATAACCACTGCTAACGGTGCCTGAAATATCAGTCCTCATCAAAGCAGATATACCTGACACTGGTCATGATTCTATCTTAAGGCATTTTGCAAATGCTTGGAAAAAATCACCCTGCATGCTCACATTGATAACACAGAGCACTTTGTCTAATTTCTGGGTTAAGGAAAGAATTTCTTCTCATGATCTGTTTATAAATATATACGGATGAAAACTACACGCACGTACGTGCTTATCCTCCTGACCATGTTGCGACCACAAAAGGAAACTTCTCGGTTTGTATTAGAAATAATTTTTAGGCAGGGACCTGAGCTGATATTATCTCTTCTCACTTCAACCATGAAATTAGAGGCCCATTTTGCATCTCTCCATCCTAGGCAGGATTAGAAACCATTGCACAGAGGGAATACACAGGTGCTTTCAGGATAAAGCAAAGTATTCCCAAACCCCAGAGATTCCCAATACCTCTCTTGTCACAAAAGCGTAATTATGAAAAAAAAAGTCTCTAAATACTGAAAGGAAATGGGATACATTCAACCATGACTAAATTACAATTCCCTCCTTATACAACAACTAATAAGATTCACTGGATGGGGAGTAAGTGCTGGAGGAGGAGTTATAAGAGAGGTTATGGTATCCCCTTCCCCTACCCATGCCTGCTGCATTTTTTCCACTGATTTTTTAAATAGTAAATATGTTTATGTTCTAAGTTGATGTTTGTGGCTCTCAAATGGTAGTCACATCCAAACAACTATATAATTAAAATAAAAGCAAATAAACTATCATTTGTCCCAGCCCATGAGCCTTGCTCCTACTCCTACCTTCAATGATTTTTCATGTTCTTTTCCAGTGCCTTCTCCCCACTGCCAGTGGATCATAAAGCAAGATGGCAGCCATCACCCTTTACTCAGCCCAGAGAAAGGCCATGAGCAGTCTGAACATTCGAAGAGGAACTGGAACTCCTGGCCCCACACTCATGGTGGAGAAACTTCCCGGGTGACCATCAACAAAAATCTCCATCTTTAGCACCTCTTCCTCTTTCATATTTTATGTCCATTGCTATTTGCTTCTTTTCTCCTAGAGGGGACGGTATGAGGATTGATGGTATGATCCCACAAAGGGCTCCAAGGCTTTCAGATGGATGGTGCTCTATAAAATAGTGTTATTTAACAGCTAAGGACATTTACAAGAATCCTCTTACCCTTCTACTTCCTTTTCTTTGTCCCTTCATCTCCACCCCACCCCCCTAGCTCTAGGAATTTTATGATCTGAAGGCCAAAATGCTTTAAATCTTAATAATTACATGTGCCACTTGGAATACTGAAAGGAAATTATATATACTCTTTACCTGACTCATTCCAAGCTGTTACTGCAGCCAAAGTAACTGCTACACCATTTAAAAATTCCACTGAAAAAGCAAGTAGCCTTCCACACATTAAGCTGATTTCGTGTAAATTGTAAAATATTAAATAACCAGAACTTCTATTCAATAATGAAATACCTGGCTCAGCCACCCCCCTCTTCCTTTCACAGGAGGCAAGAATGCAGATTCATAAGTTCTAAAGGATATATGCCAGCCTCTAGATATTGGCTGGTTAGCTACCAGACCTGAGGACACAGTGCCCTGTATGTTCCAGACAGTTGTGACCAATTCTTTAAAAATAAATAAATAAATAAAAAGCGTTAAGGATGCCCAAAGTCCTCAGTCCACTCCCCAACCAGGCCAGCTACAGAGCAGAGCCACTCTTCATCTTGTAACAGGACAGCCACTGGCAATGGAAATCTATGAGAGGAGTTCTTCCACCCTGTTACAGGGGAGAAGAAACCCAGCCCTGAACCAAGGTAGTTTCTAAAGAGTTACGGATAAACTGGGGGAGATCAGGTTGCCCAGTGAGAAATCAACCATTCCTAGTGGATCTCCCAAAATAAAAATGAGGGGCATAGTGGTCAAGGCAGAATGGGAGATCATGCGCCGACCTCACTGGCTCCTGACTTGGAGTGAGGAAGGAATTCTGAGTCTAGCTTCAGCTGCCTTTGCCAGCTGCCTTGGCACCAGTCACTATACTTATGAGGTTAGCAGAGGGGAACAAAACAGTCTGAACCTTTCAGGCTCTCCTGGATGGAGGGCATGGAGAATTGGCATAGGCCCCCTTGTCCCCCACCTGCCCAGAATCACTATCAAGATCACCTAATAAATGGAAAAATTGACATTTATTTTATCAATGTAAGTTCTGATCCTACTGTCTACCAGCAATGCCAGGATACCAGCTGTCCTAACCAGTCGCTCTCTGGGTATCTCCCCAGAGCTCCACAGCTGGTCCCCTGCTGGCTTGTGGCATTTTCTAAGGTGCAAGCTTTCCCTACTTCTCAGAGTAAGCCCTCAACAACGCATCTTCAGAAGCGTCTTCTCGGGAACAGCAACAAAATACTTCCACAAAGGTAAGCATGTATGAATATACATACTACAAAAACATCAAGGATTACAATTCAGACCCATTAAGGTTATAGAGATATGGTTTATCTAGCTTTGCAAAAAAAAAAAAAAATCATACAAGTTCCCTAACCATGCAATTCCAGACTATTTCTGGTCAGGGTCCTTCTTAACTTCCAGAAAGTTTGTATTCTCTCACCTCTAGTTCCAGTCCAGGCTAAGTACTCTGCCTTTCCCTTGAGGCATTTCCTTCTCAGGTGGCAGGTTTCTTCTCCATATTTCCTTCATGATCTAACAGCAGTCTCTTGCTTATTCCTTAATAAAAATACTAGATTCTTATTAAACTTGAGCAATAGAACTAGAAAGCTTCATTCGTTCATTCAGCAAATACCTATAGAGTAGCAGCAATTATTGTGCAATGTGGTGTGGGGAAGAGACCAGAGATTAGCTATATTAACTAATATGTGACAGTGGTTGACAGCTTTTCACTAAATTCCTCCTCTTGTTCCTGGCTACACAGCCAGATATACTTCCCAACCTCCTCAACTGTTAAGTGAGGCCATGTGCTTAAATCCTAGTCAATAAAAAGTGGATGAAAATGATGTGCACCACTTCCAGTGAGGCACCTCTGAGATCCTGCATGCCCTTTCCTCAATCTGGCTGGTTAAAATGGCAAGATCGTCAACGCCCAGAAGTCCCTGAATGCCCACTTAAAGGAAAGCTGTTCTTGTGGACTATTCATGTTCAGGTTCGGTACCAGAGCAAGAAATAAACTGTGTGCATCCACCACACGATCAGGTCTATTTATAACAGCAGTCAAGTTGCTCTAATTAATAGAAATGCTGAAATGATTTATTGAAATAAATATTCACAATGTATACTAGAGTATGTTGAAAAACTCTTATTAGAGCATGACGTTACTTTTTATAAGACTATGCATACAAATGTACATGGACACACACAGAGAAAGTTCTAGAAGTATAACAAGGTATAGGTGTTTACTCTGGATGGTGATTATAGGTATGGGTTATCTACGTTGCCTAGAGTGAAGTGATATCATTTTAAAATTAAAAGATAAAAGCTATGGTTAACATTAAAAAAGAAAGTATGTCTTGAGATGTAAATACAAAGACGTAACATCCCAAAGTGTTTAAAGGCATCCTGAGGGAAATTAGGAAAGGTTTCTCAAACTAAGCATCTATTAATGACCCCTCCAACACTGAAAATCTATAAATTAGCTACAGCCTGAGAAATTATATTCAATTATACAACACACCTGGTTCCCAGCCTTTACATATTAAGGCCTTGTCAGTGGAGATCAATTCACCTAAGAGGTTGGAAGAGATAAATCTCTTACCTTTACAAAGTGCAAAGAAACTACTTTCAGTGGTTGTCTGGGATACAGGGTAAGAGATGAGAAAAAAAGTATTGAAAGGGTTAGAGAAGAAAAAAAGTTGCATACTGACATTATACCATTATGTATCTTTTGAATATTTTGCTCATGTATTACTGACTCCAAAAAAACATTTTTTTAAAAGATTTTATTTATTCATCAGAGAGAGAGAGCGCGCACACACACAAGCAGGGAGAGCTGCAGACAGAGGGAGAAGCAGGCTCCCCGTTGAGCAAGGAGCCCAATGCAGGACTCGATTCCAGGCCCCCGGGATCATGACCTGGGCTGAAGGCAGACACTTAACCAACTGAGCCACCCAGGCATCCCCCCCCCCAAATTTTTTAAATCCTTATGAATTTTGTGTTATATGCATTTATTGCCTATCTTTTAAAATTCTGAGGTTCCCCTTTTCATGTAGGCTCTTCCCACATGGAAGGCTCTTGCCATTTACTGGGGGAAAGAGTTGGTCAGTGAAGGGCCACCATTGCTTTCACACAGTCTTCAAAAGAGCCTGGAGAGGGGAGATAGGTAAAACAGATAAAGAGGATTAAGAGTTGACTTGCCTTGAGAAGCACTGAGGAATGATGTACAGAATTCTCAAATTACTATGGTGTACACCTGAGACTAATACCACATTGTATGCTAATTATACTTGAATTTAAAAAATAAAAACAAAAAATTTTCAGTGCCCAGGAAAATATTTGGAGGTACAAAAGAAATGGAAGCTTTGCAAAACATGGTGTGCTAAAGTCCCAACCACTGTTCTGCCATGAAGACTTGGAGGGTGACCCAAGAGAGGAAGGAGAGGCCATTAACTCTCCAGATGGGTGAAGAATGTTGCAGGCTGAGATTCCTGCACCCAGACTCTGAAATAGGGGTCTGTCAGCAGGTGTCTCACTAAATAGGGCTCTTAGAACATCAGCGGGCAGAGAGGAAAGGAAGTAAAATTAGACAAAAGGAGGAGCTGAGCTGTGATGTGGTCACAGCAAAGGTGTCGGTGGATCCCCATGAGACTGGGATGCCCCTTCAGAGCTGTCTCAAGCTGAAGCTAAGCCTTTATGGTCCCTCAGGGTCTTATACAAGCAGCTCTCTTCAACCACTTTCCTGGGAAGAACTCAGCTGTGAGACATCCACAGGCAATATACCCAACAGCTAGTTGGAGTTGGGGGGTCAAGGGAGCAAGTGCCTAGGATCAGGGACACTCTACAGCATCCACTATGGTATAGTAGAAGGATGTCAACTCTTCTATCTATAGCTGTTGAGAGATAACATCAAAATCTCTGCAATTCCTCAACATCCTAAGTAAGCCTAGAGGCCAAACCCCATGTGCCATCTCCCCCATGGGACCTAGGTTCCAACCACATGTAGCTACTCCTCAGTCCCAGAAACAGTCATCCTCATTTGTGGCTCTAAACCCTTGTATGTACCGTTCCTTCTGTTCTCTCTCATCTTCCTAGAAAACCCCTAATTATTCCCTATTCCTTAGGGTAATTTCCCTGGTTCCCATATTGCCAGCATCTCACACTCACTTCACTCCGTGTTACCCCCATTTTGTATACACCTACGCCACCACCCACACCAGCCCCTGTAAGATAAACCAGCTCTACATATATTTCCGCTCAACTAGAGGCTCCTTGAAAACAGAGCCAGATCTTCTTCCATCCCCATATCCCTAATACATAGGAAGTGTTGGCTTAAGTGTTTGTTGAATGAATAAATAATTCAATGTGGAAGAAATAGTGTTGGCAGCACTAGCTCTGATGAGGAAAAGCAGATGCATTCTGACAAACTGGTGGGACAGGAGACAGGACTTCCTAGGGACATAGAGAGAGGGAAGGTGTTTGTGACCATCCATGTGCCAGAAACATTTGGCTTTTGTGTTATCTTTGTTTCTTGATATCGATAACAGAATGGAGAGGGGCACCTGGGTGGCTCAGTCATTAACCGTCTGCCTTTGGCTTAGGTCATGATCCTGGAGTCCCAGGATTGAGCCCCTCATCTGGCTCCCTCCTCAGCCTCTCACTCTGTTAAATAAATAAATAAATAAAATCTTTAAAAAAAAAAACAGAATGGAGAATAAAGAACTGGGGACTCTTATGTTAACAGCAAAATTGCTTTTAGGGTACAACAACTAGAAACTCTCACAAGATGACTTTAACAAAGGAGTACTGGATTACACAGATCCCTGGCTGAGGCTTTTCATTAAATGAGATCGTGGTTCTAAGGAAGCATTCTCCTCTCTGCATTTTCTCCTGGGAATCTCTGCCAAAGACAAGAGGAGTGTGAACAACATAAGTTAATTTTTCTGCTTGGTGCTGATCAATGAAGATGTTTGTGAGGGGATGGGCAATGGGACTGCATGAACCAAGAGTCTTTAGACCAAAGAGCAAAAAGGGCCCAGGTAATAGGAGGAAAAATAGGATCACTCTGGAGCCCCCTTATAAGATGAAAGTGGAATAGAGGCTCTCACCTTTGCCTCTCATCTCATACCTATCCCCATCTATATTTCTATACTCAAGAGAAGTTTGAACTAGCCCAACTACAATGACAAGTGACCATATCTCAGTCATATCTTGAGCAAGTAGCTTTTTCCAGAACCCTTACCCCTTCTAAACATAATATACTGAGTAATGAGGAAAAATTATCTAAGGTCATTGTAAATAGGCATCAGATCAAGTTTGGCTTCAATCAAAATAAATTTTAGGTCCATCTTTCTTTATCCTCAAACCTTAATGCCTCATTACAAAACCAGAAACCTGTCATTTTAGGGAGAAAGAAAAATATTCTGTTTCCTTAGGAAATGCCAAGGAACCACAAATTTTAATCTGCTCTAGTTGGAGTGGAGGCTGGAGGCTTATTTAAGCTCAGAAAGTACACCTCCTGCTGCATGTTCTCCTGCTGACAAACTAAAGATCCTCCTTGACCAAGGTTTAGGTCCTGTTCCCAGAATCCAAAGAAAGATTGCCCAGCCGAGCAACTGTTCCACCCACCTGAAAGGCTGTTTAGGATTCCATCTGAATGTAGGAGTCAATCTCTAAATATAACCCTAAAAAGCAGTCTCTGCCATCATCCCTGCACTTGTAGCCTCTCTCCTTCCAAAATAGTAAAATGGCATGGGTGAGTCTTCTGGCCTTTTCCCTGGGAGGGCAGCCTGGGATCTGAGGAACAACATTCTGCTGTCGCTCCCTCAGCCCTTCCTTGAAGACAGGCAGACAACAGCAGTCCCCCACCCAGGAGCTGCCACAAGTCCTAGCCCCCCAGGTCTCCACTGGGTCCCTCTGAAAGCAGCTGGTCTCTGAGGTGAGTCAGTTGTCTCAGGGCATTGATTAGCCTCAAGAAAATCCTCAGAAGTATCTTTCCCTCCACCCTGACCTAGGGCTCCAGGCGTAAAATTCAGAATCACAACATATCCTATTCCTAACTGTGATCATTCTTATCTCACCCAGATGGTAATCCACTAACCAACCAGCATCTGCCTATCATTAGTCTCTCTCAGTAACCCTGAGATCTTTGACAGCAGTACTGTCTTCCCACCCATGGACCTTCAGCAGTGCCGGGCACATAGCAGATGCCCTGTACATGCTGGAGGGCTGGTGGGAAGGAGGGAGGGAAGGAGGGAGGGAGAGAGGGAGGGAGAGAGGGAGGGGGAAGGGCCTCAGTGTTGCACTTGGTAGACTGAAGAACAGATGATAGGAAGTACAGCTTGAAGAGCTTAACTATAGCTGTGCCCTGCTACTCAAGGCATGATCTTGAAACCCATGCAGAACCTTAGGAGCTCTAACTCAAACCATGACAGTCCATGGCTCCTGCCCAAAACTAAATCCACTTGGGCCCCCCACCCCCGCCACAGTGAGTGCAGGAGGGAACTGTGTTAGGATCACCTGTGGAACACAGTGGACCCTCACTAACATAACCCAAGTCAGGCTTCCCAGTTCTGTGCAAGCTGCACCCCTCTGTGAGGAGAGGGACATGGAGGTGTAGCCTCTCCCAGGATCACAGCCTGGTTGGTAAAGTGGGGCAGGGGCCCCACTTGTCTGTTCACCCCAGATGTGGCTGAAGAGGGCCTGGAGCCCGAGGCAGACTGTTCATCTGCATTGGACAGCAATGTTTCTTCCCCTAGATGATGCTTAAAAGGCTATAAGCCTTTGAATGGAAGGTAGTTGGGTTTTACAGAAATGCTGTTTCGCTGGCTTTGCTTTATTTCCAGCCAGTCAGAGCCTTGTTATCAAGCAGAGACAGCTGAACTCCTCAGGCACTGGGAGTCTGAGCAGTTCTCTTTTGACCAGGAAGAGAGAGATACCAGCACCAGAATCACTAAGGGGCAGGGAGTAAAAATTAAGCAAAGGAAAAGTCAGACTGGAGTAAGATTTTACCATCTCCTGACCAGAGTTCTGCCTCTGCCAGCTTTGGAGAAGATAAGAGCCATCATTTCCCCTTCACCTGCCCTGGGCCACCCTTGTCAGTGAGCCCTCCAGGGATGCACACATGCTACTGACCCCGCCCATCTAATAGAGGGCACATCCCTTCTGCTGTAGTCTTTCATCCTGGCTTCTGCTTCATGAAATGGACAATTAAGAACCAGCTAGAAACAAAATAACCTGCCCTTTACAAAAGCTAAACCTGAGACTTCCTGGCAATACTAACTATCCATTGAGCTTTACTGACTAATTTCAAATAAACCAAAGCTAGAGGTTTTGGCCCCCTTGCGTTCTAGTGTTTTAATTGGCAATGGCATATAGAATTTCTATCTTATTATAGAAATCTGTTTAACTACACTTATTTTGGTAATCATTTCATAAAATATACAAATATCAAATCATTATGTGTTACCCATGAAACTAATATAAGGTCATATATCAGTTATACCTCAATTAAAAAAAGTCTTGTTACACTATAGATGGAAACTGTTTCCACAAGAGCTGAGGTAAAGGAGAGTAGGGAGTTGACTTTTTTTGAGGCAACCCTACGTACCCACCATAAGGGACTCCATTTTACTTAATTGCGCTTGATCTTGCCAACAACCAACCCCATGCAGTAAGTATTATTATCTTCCGTTTATGAGGAAAGTGAAGGACAGAGAAGTTGCTTGGCATGCTTGCAGCAAACACGTGGAGAATCCGTGTCTGTTCTTCTCCAGTGATGATCGCCAGCCCTGAGGCCCAGAGACTCAATAGGGAAACTTTTAAAGACGACAGGGAATCAAGTCCCATCCCCAGAGAGTCTGACTTAACTGGTCAGGAGCAGGTCCCAGATGTTTTTGGTAAGGGGAGCAGTGGGCTATATCGTGTTGAAACGGAGGGCATATAGATCCTGAAAAAAGAAATGCCTTACAGTTTTCATCTTTAGCACAATGTTAGGAAGTCACCTGCCATGTGACTCCAGCTTAGCCATGTAAGCGATTCCAGTAAGCCTCAGCTAGGGTGGAAAATCAGGCTGACAGCCCAACAGTTTTGTAGCTCATAAATGCTTTTAGCCTATCTACAAAGTTCTACCAAGTCTCCTAGGCAACTGGGACAATTTTTATTAAATTGGGAAATATCGAGCAAGGTAGCTGACAACACTTGCACTGAGATGTTCATACCCAGAAATGGTAACTAATTTGCGGTGGGACTGGAGGTAAGTTAAGCTCTGTGATTTAGTGTGCTCCCCCAGTCACAGAAGTAGGAGGAGGGGAAGACAACACTGAGCTGTCTTGAAGGAAAAACTGGGAGACATGAATAAATTATTCCATGCTTATGAAGTGCTTTGGGCTCCTTGAGTAATCGCAGAGTGTCAGAGCCTGGTGTTATTAGTTTTTGCACAAGTCCCAAGATTAATGGCTCCTCTCACCCTCACTCCCCAAACCAAGTTATGCTCTGTGCCCATTTAAGCTTGTGCCCATGTACCCCTCACAGATTACAAAGCCAGAGCAGAGCTTTCTCTGTGGGGAAGCAAGAAAGCATGCATCCTATCAGCAACTTCGCTCCTCATAACAGATACCTTTGAGCTGGAATTCAACTGTTGCTAGTTCCTTGGCATTTGTTCAGCACGGGCCAAGGAGCCAGATCAACAAATGGTGCTATAGTCAGTACAAGCTGTTCTTTCTGGGCAGAATCCCTTTAAGAAACACAGATAATATTCAAATAATTGGGCAACTGAGACCCCAAGTTAACTGGTGGGAAGAGTCTCCACTTTATAACTACAACCTCTATCCCCATCCCCAATCATTGATTTCAGAACAAAACCAGTGAATTTCCATCAGTAATTTATTCATGCCACTTTCTGAGCAAAAACACATCATAATAATCAGCTTCTCACAACCAAATGAGCCTGACCTTATGGCGGGATGCTGTTTGGCGAGAGAAGCCATTGTTGAATGTGTCTGCCTTCAACAATATGTAATTTTAAGTTCAAATTCAGATGATGTACGTATTTGTCCCCGCTTCCATTACAGAGCCTAAGAATGTTACAGTGAGAGGGGGTGGCTTGGAGATCTACTCCCTGCCCCTCATTTTAAGAGGAAACTAAGATCCAAAACCACGCCTGAGGTCAGCCAGAATGCCCAGCACTCTGTGTGTGGCCCTCCTCTTCCCATTATTCCACATTTTTTCTCTTGAGAAATCTTGCCCAGTCTTGCGAGCTTAAATGCCACAGCCTGTTACTAACTCTCAGCCCAGACCTCTCCACCACACTGTTGCTTTTCTACCACAAACCTTCCCCATCCTATCCCTGCCTGACACTTTCTCCATCTCAGTGTATTGTACCAGCATCCCAGAGTTGTGCAGCTCCAAAACCTCACCATGATCCTTTAGTGCTCCATTTCTCCTATACCCCATATCTAAGTCAGCATTCATCCTAAATGAAGGTACGAGCTCAGTCTCCAAAAATAAAGCACTAATTCAATTCTTTTCCCTTTTCCATAACATCCACTACTAGGGCCTGGTTGACACTACTATGGCCTGCCTATTTTATTTTAATAGCTCTGAATTGCTCTCCCTCCCTGTACTCCTTCCCTTTCCAGTAGATATACTACATAGTAATCAGAATCATCTTTCTAATGCATAAACACATCATACCCCTTTCCACTTAAAACGAAGCCTAAACTCTTCCCCATGCTTTCCTGCAGTCTGACCCTCCCGACCCGGCCCCGCCTCCTGCTCCCTCCACTCCTTTTACCCTTAGTCAAGTCAGACTGGCCATCTTTTTTCCCTGAACAGACTGTTCACATTTCTAGCTCTGGCTCTGCTCTATAATTCCTTCTGTTCAGATTGCTCTTCCCGCAGATCTTCACATGGCTACCCTGCATCTCATCCATGACTAGAGCCACCCCACAATCGCTCTCCCTGACATTCCCTTGTTCTTCACAACACTTACTGAGGCTGAAACTATTTCACTCTTCGGTCTGCGTGCTTACTGCCTATCACCCTTACAGAATGTAAACATCTAGAGAGCAGATTTTCTTGGTCACCACTCTATCCCCTACTCCTGAAAAATGCCAGACTGAGAACAGGCACTCAGTAAATATGCACAGACTGACTGCTGCTAGAAAACAGCAATAGAGCCATTCGGAGAATCTATTCTTTTCCCATTCCAGTAGGGCTTCGTTCCTGCCCTTTGCTTTATCAGAAACAGAAATCAATTCAGGCCAGTTCAAGTAAGGGAATTTCTGTGAGGACACATATGTAGAGACAAAGTACAATGTCTCTGAAATCCAAAAACATAAGCCATTTTAGGGCCTGAGCCTCAAAGAGACCAAAGCTGAAGGAGGGCTCTGGATCCAATGTGGCCCTGCAGAGCTCCCTATAGGGAGTCCTCCTTTTGGCCCACCATTAACACTATTAAAACAGACTCTGTATATCTGCTTCTTCCTCTCCTATTCCAAATGGCACTTATATTCATTCCCTCATCAAATATTTATTGAGGGTCAACATGTGCTAAGCCACGCTAACTCGGCTTGCTTATCATTTCTGCCTCTCCCTTATTTCTTCTGTATTTACATGGCTTTGGTTTTGCATGTTCCCATTGGTCTTTCTCATGACTTTTTGGCTTCAGTTCTTTCTGTTAGCTGAACAATTCTTCCTAAGTTTTATTTGATATTCCCAAGACAAACTCTAACTGGACCAGTCCATCTCTTAGAGCTGAGTCAGACATTATAGATCATTAAACAGTTCACGAATTGGCAGCTTTTGGATCAGGGGCTTGACTCCAATCCAACCAGCTGTGCTCATATGTGTCGCTCAGCAAAGGCTGCGGGTGGGGCAGTTTCTCCGGAAAGAAGAGATGGCAGGGAAGATGTGATCACAGTTCTAGGATAAACTTGAATCTAGTGAGGGTCCATTTAGGCAGTAAGAAGAGACACATCTGGACATTTCAGTTAAGATATTACCACATGATGTTTTGCCTAAGTTAATGGGCAGTTGGATGTCATCAAAGGTTTCAGAACAGAAAAGTGATGTGATCTGAGCTTTGCTTTGGTAAAATTAATTTTTCAAAAGTGTGTGGGTTAGATCGTAAAAGGAAAAAATGCATGTGAGAAGAAAACTGAGGGCCAGCTGCAATACACAGAATCACTAAGTCATGAAAATGTGAATCAGTGCATGAGCAGTGCAGAGAGACGGTCACAGGGGAGAGGCTAAGTGGCATTGGAATGTATGTGGCACCAGTTCTACAAGACAGGAGTGCCTGAGGCTGTACTACGTGTCAAGCATTGTGGTAAAGGTGTCCCCAACTTTATCACATTTAAGCCTTGAAAAAACCTATAATGAGAAAGTATACAATTCTGTATACTTTCCATAGACAAGGAAACTTCAGGCCAAAGAACTAAGCAGCTTTCTCAAGATCACATGACCAGAAAGTGGCCAAGGAAAGGAACCTTGTGGAAAAAAAAGGAAGAATCCTCAGGGCAATTGGAAGAGGTCAACAGCATGCCCACAAAATGGCCTGAGACTAGAGAATGGGGTTGGGCCAAGAAGAAAAGCTCACATGGGAGAAGGTGGCAGGAAAGCTTGCATTTCCAACTGGGCTGAAGGATGGGACCGCAACATGGCTTCAAGGATGAAGCCAGGCTTTACTCTTGGCCTTGAAGCCTGACCCTGGCTTGATCAAAAGCCTCCCTCTCTCTGAGATTCAACATCTTCTCCCATAAAATAGGATAATAATGTAATAACCTCTTAGATCTGGACAGGAATTAATGATAATCTATCCAAAGTAGCCTGATACAAAACAGGGTCTCAATAAAAGGTATGGCTGCTGGGGTTAAAATTCCATTATTATTACTGATACATTAGTCAAGGGCAACATGTAAACGTCAGAAGAGAATAACTAGTCAGAATTCTGTCTCCATGCTTTGAAATGTAAGTATCGCTATGATGATAGACCACTAGGCACTGGCCTACCCATTTCTTAGAAGCTTGTGTATACAGCCAGTTTGTAAGACCGGTCTAACCTCCAATACCACATACTCTCATCATTTGAATTAAACCTTCTGAACAGGCAGGGGGAAGTCAACTGTGTCTTCTGTACACTGCACACCCTGGAGCTACGTGTCTAGAGCTGAAAGTGCTGCCAGCAAAGTAAAGCACGCTCTAGAGGGGAATACAGTTGGCAAAAAGGAACTCTCATGCATAGCAGGTGGTAAAAACTCCAGTTAGTTAGTGAGAACATTTCAAAGCCCAGAATCCAGGATTTAAATATTAATTTGCCTTTGGTAAGAAAGAACTAGTTTTTACCCATTAGCTGAAAAGCACCTCAGGTCCTACTTGTTATTTTTAAGCAATAACGTTTTTTTAAAGAGCCCAGTTCTGCTCCCCACAAGGGAGAAGATAGGCTTGAGCAAACCTCAGTGATCTTTTCCTCGTCTGAGTATAAGAGCAGAGAAGCAATTATTCCACTTGTGTCTACCCCAGGCCACCAAGCTGAAGCCCTCTTAGGAATGGGATCATCCCTCGTTCAAGATCAAACTCTCTCCACAATGCAAGACAGAAAAGTCCCATTAGCCCAATCACTGGGCAGAGTTTTAAGAAACAACAATCTTGGGGCGCCTGGGTGGCTCAGTTGGTTAAGCGACTGCCTTCGGCTCAGGTCATGATCCCAGAGACCTGGGATCGAGTCCCACATCAGGCTCCCTGCTCAGCGGGAAGCCTGCTTCTCCCTCTCTCACTCCCCCTGCTTGTGTTCCGTCTCTGGCTGTGTTTCTCTCTGTCAAATAAATAAAATCTTAAAAAAAAAAAAAAAAAAAAGAAAGAAAGAAAAGAAACAACAATCTATTGCTGACTCCTTTTTATACTGAGAACATACAAAATATAAAAGCTACCTAGCTCCCAAGCTGCCAAAAACCTATGTTCTATTGCCATCTGATACCATCCTACTCTATTATGCACAATGCCAGAAAGGCGGCAAAAAATTCAGTACCCCAAACCTGGGTCTTTTCTGAGAACCCATCTGACTGAGAATGAGTACCTTTTAAACTAGATGTTAGTTTCATTCTAATCAAGACTTGCAAAGAGAATCAGGCAGAAAGACTTCTTGGAAAAGGAGTCTGAAGGAAGAATTTGGCAGAATTCCAACAAACAAAGGCGTTAAAAAAAAAACAAAAAAACTAACAACATGAATCTGTTCACTAGCCAGAAAGAAAATATATTGTATATTTAAGGCAGTGCAGCAATGTTGCATAACTTGGGGGGTGGGGTGCCATTCACTTCATCGTCTATGTGAATGGTGCCCCCTGGAGTTGTGCAGTTCATAACTGGTGAAATCAAACTTAGACAAAGTTGATTCAGGGTATCTAAGTCAGAAAAGTGTCTATAATAAGCATAACAGCTTTAGGCTATGGAAAAATTTAAGTTATTGTGGATTACTCTGTATAAAATTCTTAATGCAGGGGTGCCTGGGTGGCTCAGTTGGTTAAGCGACTGCCTTCAGCTCGGGTCATGATCTCGGAGACCCGGGATCGAGCCCCACACTGGGCTCCCTGCTGGGCGGGAAGCCTGCTTCTCCCTCTCATTCCCCCTGCTTGTGTTCCCTCTCTGGTTGTGTTTTTCTCTGCCAAATAAATAAATAAATAAAATTTAAAAAAAAAATTCTTAATGCACGCAGTAAAACCCAAACTTCCCACAGAATCACACCCTAAATTATAACTGGGGTTGAGGGGGAAAGATATTGGAGGTTAAACAGAGATCCCTTCATTTTGCAGATGAGGAAACCAAAGGCCAGAGACATAATGTGTCTTGCCCAAGGTCGACAAGCCTATGCTAAAAAGGTGAAACAGATTTCAGACGCCACATTGCTGTAAATGATATTCAGCCCATCCAGACCCCAAATGAGCATTCTTCATCATTATCATCATTAAACATTTACTGAGTACCTTCTAAATGCTAAAGCTCAAGAACACAAAAAGAGTCTTTCCCAAGGTCACAGCCTATGAGGCAACAATGGAGCAGAATTTCATATTAATCATGTAGAACTTTGGTCTAGGAAATGAGGATTTGGCTAGAAACATTTCCAAGCACAAAGGTAGCACACTCTTTGTCAAGCCACAAATAGTTATGATGGCTATGGTCTATTGAACAAATCCTTATATAGACTCTTTTTTTTTTTTTTAATGTGTTATGTCCCCGTTGGAGTTGACTGACTTCTTTGAAGTTGCTTTGGTTTTTTGGTTAAATATTTATTCATTAATATATTTAAAAGCCATATTATTTACACAATAGATTTGGAACCCTTCTGGACTATTGAGTAATTATTACCTATTTAAAATCAGGCTATCCAGAGCAAGAAAACCAATGGCCATTTACAGGGAAAATGGAAAATTTACAGGTTACTGTGGTTGGTCTTTAGTTTAAATTTTATTTTTAACACAGCCATTCCGCTCACTCTAATGGGAATTATGTGTGTGTTTGAACGTGTGTGGTGGGAGGAGAGAGAAGCCCTTATAACCAAAAACCAATGTGATTTAACTGCTTTATAGACAAAGCTCCCTGCCAAATTTCTTACTGAAATCAAAGACACCTTTGAGTTAGTCATACAAGAGCAGGCAGAGAGCACCTGCAGTCACGTCTGTTTCTCATTTTGTACTCATGTAACTCAGATGCCCTGTGGATTAAGTGAAATCTGCTCCTGAGTTGAAATCATGTATACCACGTGTCAGCTCAGTTTGAATTTGGAAACAGGAGCTCTGAAGGTGCCACTCAAACATGTGGCTCTGGTTTTCCCCGAATATAACAGGAACAAGAAAGTCATGTCATGGGGGCCTGCATCTTTGGCTTCACTGTAAGTAACAGATATGGCAGGACCATGTTTCCATTTAATGGTGTTCCACCCACCCACACCCCATATCAGTTCCCATTTAAACTTTCTCAAGGAAAGGTCATGGTGTGCAACAAGACGTGCTATAAATGTACATGCTGACAGTTCATGACCTGTGCATGAATTTACAACCATGTCCTGACACAGAAAAAGGAAGCCAATGAGAATGAGTGAGGCAATATCCCCAGATAGCTGGCCATAGGTCAGTTCTCTGTGTAGATACTGTTTGTGGCCTACATAAATGTAGAAAGGATTCCACTGGTCTACAAAAATTACATTAAGGTAAAATGAGTACTCAGCTCTTATTTTAAGATCTCCAACCAAATTCTTTCCATTTTAATGCAAAGAGGCCTCTTTTAAATATTAGCACTGACAAGGAATTCTGGATCTTGTTTCTTTTTTTTTCTGATTTTTTTTTTGTTATTAATATATAATTGTATCATCTGTTTCAGAGGTGCAGGTCTGTGATTCATCAGTCTTACACAGTCTTACACACACAGCGCTCGCCATAGCCCATACCCTCTCAATGTCCACCACCCAGTCACCCTATCCCTCCCCCCCCAACCCCCCAGCAACCTTCAGTTTGTTTCCTGAGATTGAGAGTCTCTTATGGTTTGTTTCCCTCTCTGGTTTCATCTTGTTTCATTTTTCCCTCCCTTCCCCTATGATCCTCTGTCCTGTTTCTCAAATTCCTCATATCAGTGATAGATCTTGTTTCTTTGATCACATTTTAGAACTTAAGCTCTAGGTCTGGCTCCCCATTTGTCCCATTGATTCAACAAATACTTAGTGGGTACCTACGATGTGTTCTCAAGCATCAGTGAAGTCCATAAAACAGCAAGGACTTTGCTTTCATGGAGTTTCCTTTCTAACTAGGGGAGAGGAATTGGCTTTGAACTAGCTTAATGAAGGCATGTTCCAGTTAAAGTCAAATCTCCATGTGGCACTCCAGATTTATACAGTATAAATTGGGATGTGATAATTTGCTTCAAAAAAAGATTCAATATTTTACTAAAAAAAAAAAATCACAGAAGGATTCCCTTTAAATCTAAAACTCCCATAGCATCCCCCCACCCCCACCGAGACTTATTATTTATTCTGAATTTTTGAGGACTTCATTGTTAGTGTGTTCCTTCACTGTTCTGGAGTACATCTATCCCCCTAACCACCACTTCCACTGCATAAAAGAAGTGGACAAAGAAAGCACCACTTATTATGAAAAAACTGCTCAGCAGAGGCTATGGGCAGTCAGAGAGAAAAAGTCTTAGGGATTCCAGCACTGGGGGCTTCCCCAGAGCATCACTTCACCCTTTTTATCTAAGAACTAAGTCAAGGGCAAGGAAAGTCTGGAGTCAAGGGAAATTTTCTTTTCAGTTTCTCTAGATTTTTCTTATTGATGTGAATGAAGGTAAAAGGAACAAGCCCAACTAACACAGATTAAAAAATGAACCTGGTGAGGTGAAGATGTCATTTTTCTCTCCTGACACTTTCGACTACTTAGATACTTAATTATCTGTCACCAGAATCTCTCCTTGTGAGGACCAGCAATTTGGCCCATTAGCAATCAGTGAGAAGTTACTTTACTGAACTTTTGTGTGAGAAAACAGAGAGCTGCCACACACAAATGAACACACAGAAGGCATAAGAAGGAAGCTAAAAAGAGTATTCCCAATATTCCAACTAGCCTCCTGTTATTTTACCCACATTGGAGTTTTATTGATCAGTGACCACATTTCCCCTCAGGGTCATTACACTGCCAGGAAGCTTCCTGGTCCAGCTGCATAGCAGTTAGTTGGCATTAAACACACACACACACACACACACACACACACACACACACACACATTTTTTTAAGCACCATCCCTACCCTACTCTGTTCAGAAAAGTTAATGCCATATCATGAATTTCAGCTCCACAGATTGGAAGGTTATCCTGTTTAAATAGGAGAAGCAAAAATGTCAAGCCAACTTTGGCTCTTTCCACAAGCCTTTCATCTGCCCAAGAAGGATTCATACTGAAAGCCTTCATAGTAATTAGATAAGTTTAGCAAATACAGGTACAAAAGGGTATTCAGAAGTTAAATGAGCCATTCTTCATTGAAGAGCTTTGCTTTAGAATAAAGAATTATGCTCAGTGCATTTGGTGTTGCTTAAATTAGCCCTGGAGAAGAATTCTTCTTAAGGAAGAGAGAAATACATGTACAAAAAAAAAAAAAAAATGAGACCAAGGTGGGAAGAAATTGAGTGTTTTTTCTGTCCCAGTGTTAAATCAGTCCAAACAGATGATAGCCAAAGCCAAATCACAACCCTAGCTCTTCCTGGTCCCTCTTGGCTGTAAGTGTCTGGGTTTTCACTGTGCCCGGGGCCAAGTCCAACACCCACACCCAAATAAAGACTTTCTGATTCCTCCACGGGAGCCTGTAGTTACTGCCATTTGACACGCTGGAGAATTGCGCTTGACTTTAGAGAAGGGCTAGGTCTTCTTGCTGCCAAGTAGTATGCAGCTACCTTGGCTGAATGTGAGGCACAGCATCAGTGTTTAGGTCAGGTGGAGAAACGCAATTCAGCTTTATCCGTAACAATACACAACCTCCTGATGGGAAGCACCGAGCAGAACGTCTGCCTGGGGGTCCACACTTCACCTAAGTCTCTCATTATAAGTTACTTGTCCATGTCTATCTTTTACTCATGCCACCATCTTCCTCAATTGACGTATTTAAGTGAAAAGAACTGAAGAATATTTTCATGGAGAAAAATGTCCTCAGACATACGCAGGTTAATGACAACTCCCAATATCAAAACTCAAGCCTCGAACTCTGGTACTCTGACAACAGACCACATGAAAACTGACCAAAAAATCTTTGAAAAACCACTCACAAAAGTCATAGATGACTTCAAGTCCATACATCAAAATTCAATCCATTCCTAGGAGTTAGTCACACAACAGGAAGTTAAACCAATGGATTTTATAACGACGCTATGGGTATTTAGAGCTGCCTACCAAATGCTGGGTATGATACTCAACACTGCAATGCAAAATGCTATATTCCAGGTAACCACTTCAGTCTTAAGGTAAGGCAGTATCTCAAAATAGATAAAAAGGGGAAAGACAGATGTTTGACTTCAACTTGGTATTATAATTCCGAATAAGATCTGTGAAATGACTGGTGAGGAGGAGTACAGAAAGACCACCCCATTTATGGAAGAATCATCAGGAACACATAACAAGAGCAAGTACAAAAGATGAGAAGATTGAGACTTAATTAGCAATAATCGCACCTTGGATAAACCTCATTGGCTACGATACTGCCACGGAGCAAAGCTGAGAAGACTGAGAGTTAGAATAGAACATACAGATGTGTGCTTCAGAAATGTGGTTTATTCATAGTTTCTTCTGTGTGGACTAGTATAAGGAGACAATTATATAAGTTCCTGGAGACTTCTTGAAAGTCATTTTTAAGACATTGGGCTTACTGCCCCTGTTCATTGTTCCATGTTCACTCTTGTTTTAGTGTCGTTTTTCATTGCCTAGAACAAGATATTGGCGTTAATTAACTCACTCTGAAATCCGAAGGTTACTGAAGAATGAGGAATAAGTTGGTCCTATAATAAAGGTGTAACGGTGGGTTTTTTTGTTGTTGTTTTTTGTTTTTTTTACTTTATGAACTGTCCCAAAGTAGTGTAACTAGAAGTATAGCACAAATACTCTAGAACACTGTTCCAAACATGACTAGATGTTTCAGGATTGAGATTCAGACATACATATACTTGAGAGTGAAATTCTACTATCGAACTGATTTTCATTACCAGAAAACTTTGAAAGTCTAATAGTTCATATTGTCCATATTGACACATCAGTCCAAATCTCAGGTGTTTCCTAGCTCTAAAATTCCACAACTCTATAATTCTGATCAACCTTTTTTTTTCTCGCTCTATCCTTCTAAGATGAACTTATCTTGGGCATGCTTCATTTACCACCCCCATTCCTAATTCCTTTTCTTTAGTCCTTTGTATCTCCATTATAAATAAGGATCAACACATTCTTGTTTATGACAACTCCATTTTCACAGTGGACATTATTCTTCAAGAAGAAGCAGCTGCCACCAGTACAGATCACAAACTCAGTAAGGAATTACTGTTTCAAAAGCAGGTCAATCAGAAGGGAGTTCCTGGCCAAACCTAAAGGCAGAGCTAAGGAAACAACTTTCTGCCCTCTCTACAAAAGGTCCTGATATTATCTAAAGATTATTAATGCCTACTTCACA
Source organism: Spilogale gracilis (assembly GCA_004023965.1). Classification (NCBI taxonomy): domain Eukaryota; kingdom Metazoa; phylum Chordata; class Mammalia; order Carnivora; family Mephitidae; genus Spilogale; species Spilogale gracilis. Next base: position 115,554 of record PITA01002735.1, on the reverse strand, counting down.
ATTTCTTTGGTGTTAATGTCAATAATTTTAGACCTAGTTCACACATGTGCTAGAGTGTTGCTTAAAGATGTTGGCACATTATAATGATGGCAATAATTCTTGCTTGATAATTTTGTTCCATAGTCCGAGAATGCTGAGTATGATGTGATTTTTTTTCATGAATAATTCTGCAAAATTCACCCCTCCTGACATTCCACACAGAGCTAAAAGGCTCAAACAGTCTTAGACTCAATTTAGCCAAATCACAATCCTACTTGCTACTGTAGGCAGACCAAACAACAGACAGGCAGACTGACCATTATTCATAAACATCTTCCTTTGTCATACTTCATTAAGAGTTTGCATTTCTTCCTCTCAATCTTCCAAACATTTGGAGAATTTAATTTATGCATATAATTACTCTGAGCAATCCAAGTCTCAACGATAATATGTGTTAGCTTATGTTTGTTGGTATCTATGAAGGATATGACCACTCTCAGACTGACACCAGCCTGAGAAACACATTGCTTAGGTTGGTTGTGCCTGGCATGGGGTTTCCAATCCTAGATCCTGGGTAAGACTCCCCCCAGTGGGTTACATACTCTTGTTAAGGAAGATCCCACATATCATTACTTTTTACATCAGTTACTCATTTAGTTAATGACAATGAAAATATCAACTGTTGTTTCTTTTATAACTATGGTGATTTATTTATATAATAGTCATTACCCTATACCAGGTCCTGAGCTAGGTATTGGGGTAAGATGCGTAAAGTTCAGCCCTTGCTTTCAAAAAGCTAACAACTCCTTATATCTAAGTAATGAAAAGTTAGTGAGTAGGAAAAAAGGAAAGGAGAGGGGAAGGTGACAGTGCCTAGTATAGACTGAAAATGTAATTAGGCAGCCTAGAGATTTCCATGGCACCATAATGCAAATGCAAACCACCGGATTCTGTCAATGTCCAGTCATACCCTTTAGACAGAAGGAAGAACATCTAGTTGGATAGGGATGAAATGCTATATGGCTCATTGATTTATAAATATGAAAATAACAGTCACAACAGTGAAAAGTATAAACTCTTTTATAGAGATTACAAAGCAAATATATTCCGCCAAAAATATCCAAGTTAGTGGACTGAAATCCAAAAGGAAAAAGAGCTTTCATACACAGAGTTGTCAATCTCCTACCCACCACTTCTCTCAAAGCTCTTTTAAGCTTAGGTATCCTCATCCTCCAATTTCACCAATGTCTTAGGATGTCACTAAGATAGCTCAACACTAATAATGCATCTGAAACCACACAGTTCAACTTGGTAGGCACCAATGGCATGAATACTATGTCCCAATATCCTTTCCTAAGTTTAATAGTTCCCATTTTAAATGGCATTCTGAATTAGAAGGATTTTATTGACATATAAAGTTTTAGGGGTTTTTTCCCTCTTACTTGGAAAGCGCCTGAGAATATATATTTTTTAAATCTTCCACCTTTACACTAAATAAGAAAGACCATTAAACGAAGGAGCAATATTACTTGTCACAACATGCCTATCAATATTTAATTATCCTAAAACCAAAAAACTTAAGGGAAATGAATTCAATAAACCCTCAAATGAAAATAATATATTGCCAAAAAATGTTATTTAGGATTTTTCCATTTTACTAGATACAAGTTAAACTTGATTAAATACCTACTATATGTAGGGCACATAATTACTGGAGAAAGAAGTCATTTTTACCCTTAAAAAATAATACTATCATACCCAGTTTAACCAACAGAACTTTCAAGCAGGGGAATGTCATCTCTGGGGAATGACAATTTATGCCTTAAATAAATGAGTCTGAATATCATCATAATAATAAAACAAAAAAATGTATTTAGCTTTTTTCCAAAGGAGCAGAGACTTGTATTTTATACTAGATACAAAGTCAAAACATAAATTCCAGGAACTACGTTTCCTACATAAAAGTCAGCCTGTGTATGGAAAGATACATTCACACTGGAAGTTCTACTTCAATTACACTGATCATCTTTTGAAAAGTCTTGGAGAGACTATGATTAAACTATCCGTGACACCTGGATGGTTCAATCGGTTGAATATCTACTTTTGGCTCAGGTCATAATCTCAGCATCCAAGTTCCCTGCTCAGGGGGGAGGCTCCTGCTTCTCCCTCTCCCTCTGCCATTCCTACCCCACCCCCACACTCTCTCTCTCTCCCACAAATAAATGAAATCTTTTTAAAAAAAGAATTTTTAAAAAGACTTTCATTTTCATATTCATATTTTCACCTATAACAATAAAACAAGTCAAAAAGAAAAAAACAATAGCAGAATAAGTGATATACTCCACATACAGAAAATGTAACCCATTCTCAAGAGAAAAGACAATCCAAAGAAACCAACCATGAGATGGCCCAGATGTGTTAAAGGATCTACTTGACAGATGCTCACTGACAGGAAGAAGAGTATACTTTTAATAGATGAAAAGATAGGCAGGTCAGAAGATAACCAGAAACTATTTTAAAAATCCAGATAAAAATTCTAAAACTGAAAAATAAAATATCTGGCGAAAAAATTTCACTAGGTAACCAAAAAAAAAATGTTTTTTCCCACTGGGTTTAAAAAAAATTCCACAATTTTACTTGGTTATAAAAAAAACTTTACCTTGATAACAGGATGGAGGTGACAGAGAGGAAAGAATCGCAGAACTTAGAAATAGACTAACAGAAAATCCAAAATGTAAAAACAAAGAAAGACTGGGGAAAAAGTGAATGAAGACTTATGGGAAAATATTAAAATAACAGTTACCACACCTATAAGTAACTGGAGTTCTACTGGACAGGAAAGAGAGAATGAACAGAAAATATATGTGAAAAAAATTAAGAGCCAAAAATTCCACAAACTCAGTGAAAGACATAAATTTACAAGTTCAAGAAACTTGATGAACCCCAAGCAGAATGAATACAAAAATAAAATCATGACTGAATAGATAAACTGCTAAGAACACAAAGATAAAGAAAAAAAAATCTAGAAAAAGCATTACATATAGGGAAAGAATGATTCAAATGATAGCTTCTCATCACAAACTAGAAAACAGAAGAACAATATATTTAAAGTTCTGAAAAAAAAATTGCCTAAATCTAGAATTTTAGATTCAGTGAAAACATCCTTCAAAAATGAGAGTAATAGAAGACAGTAGGAGAAGGAAAATAAATGGGAAGTGGGGTAATTCAGGGAGAGAAATGAAACATGAGAGACTTTAGACACAGAAACAAACTGAGGGACTTGGAAGGAGGGGGTGGGGGGATGGGAGAGCCTGGTGGTGGGTACTGAGGGCACCTATTGCATGGAGCACTGGGTGTGGGGAATGGGCAATGAATCTTGGAACACTGAAAAAATAAAATAAATTTAAAGTTAAAAAAATAAGAGTAAAATGAAGACATAAAACAAAAGGAACAGAGAATTTACCACAGTAGCCCTGTATAAGAAATGTTACATACAGAGTTATACAATTTCCTGCCCACTACTCTCAAAGTTCTTTTAAGTTTAAATACCCTCATCCTCCAATTCCACCAATATCCAAGATGTCACTAAGATAACTCAACACTAATAATGCATCCAGAACCACAAAATTCTTTAGAAGGAATTTCTTCAGACTGATGGAAACTTGGATTTTCAGAAGGGAAAGAAGAACATTAGAAATGGCTTGAAATTTTTGATTAAATGATGGGCAAAAAAAATACCTTAAAAGTATAAACCACTGAAACCTTATGAATCCCAATATTCTACTCTAAAAGAAAGAATAATAATGGTATGAGGAATATATGTGAATGCACTTTGTTAGAAAGGTAATTGTTATTAAAAACATATGGTGTGCTTATAAACATACCCAGAATCAGGAGAAAGTCACAAGATTTCAGTGCTGAGCTTGACATTTACACAACAAGCATTTATTAGATGTCCATTATGTGCAATATAACATGCGACATGCTTCAAATTTTCTACTTGGGAAAAAAAAGTAAACAGTTTTAATTTCTAAAATAATTTGATAAAAATTATTGGCAAGTCACAATGTTAGGGGATTATGAAACAAAATGTAAAATAATGAAAAACTGTTAAATAATCAATCTACATCTTTGTTCTAAAAGTCATCTCCAGCAAGCAAGCCCAGTTGTAGAAAGTGAATCCACGTTTGTATATTACTTGCCTTAGGTATTTTACTTACAAAACATGAAAACAATGTTAATTCATCAGATAATATTTTAGCCAGCCTGGTTTCCCTTGAAGCCACTCAAAGTATGTATGTCTCAGTGTAGCCTGCATGACACAGAGAGTGAGGATAAGGAAAGTAGTGTTTTATCTCTGACATCCAGAAATTTGCACTGACTGCAAACATATGGAGAGACAAATGGCTACCCAGCTATGTCTCTTTGTGACATTATAAACAAATAAAATAGAAGATGTGTTTGTGTATATAGTATATTTTCTTTTTAAAAGATGCTAAGGGGCGCCTAGGTGGCTCAGTTGATTAAACAACTGCCTTCAGCTCAGGTCATGATCCTGGAGTCCTGGGATTGAGCTCAGTATCAGGTTCCCTTCTCAGCGGGAAGGCTGCTTCTCCCTCTCTCATTCTCCCCCTGCTTGTGTTCCCTCTCTAGCTGCATTTCTCTATGTCTTTAAAAAAAAAAAAAAAAAAAGATGATAAGCATAAAGCTCTAATTATTTTTCAAAATATTGGTTTTGGGAGACAAACTTTATGTTCCTTAAGGAGTTCTAAAATCCCCTAACTTTTCCCATTCTCTTTTTCCTTCCCATTCTGGGTCATAAGCTTTTTCTACTCTTGCTCAACTCCATAACCTGAAAGATTAGGATTGGGAATTACAAATATTCCATTCAGAAATTTCCCCACCACACATCACTGAAATGTCAGTAAAAGAAAAATCATGAGAGAATATCATATATCAGAATTTTACCCTAAATTTTTTGCTTCTTTATGTTTGTTTCCATTCCTATCTCTGTACCTTCTTGCATGTCACTTTCTGAGGTGGAAAGATTTTTCCACCTCACATTTGCAGGGACATCTTCCTGTCCTAGTTGAAAGAAGAATTAGGGACCAATGTAGTGTATATCATGATCTGGTTAACCAGTCATTATCTCTCTACTTAACTTCCTGCTTTGCAGAATCAGATGCTATTTTCCTTTGTAGTTGGCAGTTCATGTGTTAAAGAAAAAGAAAAAGGAGAAGTCAATATAACACAGGTGCCCCTGTCAAGACCAGATTGTCAGCCTGGCTTGTTCATTTCCTTGGCAAGCAGAAAAAGGATATTTATGGGCTATGTGGTCTTTGAGTGTACTGATGTTGCAAAGTAGTGACTAGAATCCATTTAAGGCAGGCCAAACTATCTGTCTTAGGACTTTACTTTGGCTATAAGTCCAGTGAAAATCTGACCTACCCAAATCTTTTACACCTTTTATGTAAATGAGTTGCAGACGGTACTAGTCCATCAATGCACTCTACTTTCCGAGAGACTCCTTTTGAATTTCTTCATGTTAGAAAATTAAACCTCTTAATAATATAGTTCCTCTTTACATTGTGAAGAGCCAGAAAAGCTGGCTGACTGATCATCATCCAAGAGAAAGAGGCACAGGCGGTTCACCCTGCTTGCTGGTACACTCAGCTAGAAGTATCTTACTAGCAGCAATTGCCCAATGATTGGAACTGAAAGGATGGATTGCAGTGGGGAGGTTACTTAACAAACATTGCGATTAACACCACCTACATGTTTGAGAGTGAACTAGGTAATAAACAAAAGATTAAATTAATATGCATGTTCAGTCCCCAAAGGTAGCCAGATGGCTGGCTACAACATCGCATGTTTCCACTCTGCCTTTGCAGACAGAATCAGTCCTTTGTGCAGTGACTGGTACAGCTGACATTTTTTGTGAGCATGGGCATCTCTGGGGAATGACAAGAACCATGAAGCAGCCTAGCTGGGATGTCCTGAGGACTTTGAACTCAAAGCCATGCCAGGTGTCCCCAGGGGCCAGGAGGTACAAGGAAGAAAAGTCAAAAAGTGAATAAAGAGTGAATTTCATGAGCACAAGGCTGACCACATTGCTGCAGACTCACACTGCCCAGGAAAGAGAGGATGAAGAAGACTAAAAAGGTCTGTTTTTCTCTGTCTCAGGAGCTCCGGTGCCCAAGGTTTCCTGTTCTGTGTGGTCAGGCTATGACTAGAGCCACGTACGTAAAGCCCTTTTGTTCCCACTTTGCTGAAAACAAAGGGGCCCTTATTTGTCTCTGAAGTAAGCAGCCATATCCGCAGCTTTTGTCATATTCCAAAACCAAAAGACAGCCCTCCACACTGAGCCCCAGGCACAGAGGAAAATCTCATTGCTGAAGACTGGGCCCTTTGGACCCACCTTCCACCAAAAAACCTTTCCAATGCCTGGCTGACTTTTTCCTTCTGCTTATTTTGTCCTTCCTTCTGTCCATCTAACTGCTCCATTTGTGTTTTATTAAGATTTTTCCAACTAACAAATAGCTAAGCAGCCCCAAACAAAAAGGTCAAGACTAGCTCCTTAGTCCAGGACAACAAGCAGCGTGTCTTCTATTCTCCACTTCCTCCCTCAGGTTTGGAAGACAAAGAGCACACTGTGCCACTGACCGCGTAGGCTACTCAGACCTCTGTTGTACACCTTGCCCGTGATGCCCTTCTGCAAACTTGGGAAGAACGCTCTCCTCATTCTGCAAACACAGGCAAGAGGTCTTCTTAGGCAACAGAAGGCGAAACATATCCATGGCCTAAAAAACTGCAACATCATGGGTGTTCTTGGTTTCCTCAGTAACCATGCTCCTTGAATAAGGTATTTAATAAATCCTGATCTTGTAAATAAAATACTATCTTAAAGCCCTGGAAGAACTCACTACTTAGAACAACACTGTGGTATATTACTTTGTTGAACCCCATTTTCTATAGAAGTTCTTAATTGAGGACCATGATTCCCTAAGCATCTATGGATAGAATTTGCAGAATGCATGAACTTGGATGGGGAAAACATTCATCATTATTTTCAATAACCACTCAAAGTTTTTACTTTCTTCAACTATAATTGTAGGCACCAAACCATAAGCATTTACCAGCAGCACCACTAATGTTGTCAACAATTGAGATCTCAGCTATTTTCATATCACATTACAGTTGCTGCAGATAACTCAAACTATCACTTAAGCTCATCAACTTGGAATTATAGTCATTATTAGATTGCTGCTAGAGCTTATTTATGATATTGCTCATAAAATGTATATATTACTAGACCACAGATATATTTACTTTACTGATGACTTCAGTACAATTGCTTTCCTTTGCAATCTTATTATTGTAATTTATACATATAAAATCCTATATTAAGGAGGCCACAGGCTTCACCAGACTGTCACAGAGACTGACAGCACAAAAAAAAAAAAAAAAAAAAAAAAGGTAAAGAATTCCTGCTACAAACTAAATGGACCTATCTTTCTTCCCTCAAACATATTCTATTCTGCACTTTGGGCCAAAATACCTTCTTTCCTCCTTTCATTACCACAAATCAAAACCTTGTCTCCCCATCATGTGCAGACCATCAGCCACCTCCTTCGTGAAAAATCTCCTGATCCCCTTCCTCTGGTCAGGATGGTATTTTAAATCTTTCTTTTCACATTATCACATTCTACCTTGTAACTAGTTATATATAGTCTTTGACTCATTTAAAATCACCTCAAAGACAAGTACCATGTGTTCTTCACCAATGAGTGGCCAACAGTATCAAGTGGCCTACTGACAGCTCTGTCTGTTATTAGCTGTCCCACCTCTACACTGTCCCCATTTCTCTACATTTATAAACCACAGAGCTCTTCATATCAGTCCTCTTTTATTCTGCAGAATAAAACTAATTCCTCTGTGTGACATTCAAGGCCCTTTTAGAACCTGCTCCTCCTCCAGTATCAGTCTTCATCTCGTCAACCTCTGAGCCCTGTGTCTTGTCAGTTCTCCAACTCCCACACAGTTTCACATCTTCATGCTTTCACTTCTGGCAGTCCCTCTTCCTGGAATGCTCTATGTCCTTTTGGATGGAGAGGAGAAAATGACACCCTCAACACTCCCAAAATACACTTATTTTCAAGGGAGTCCCACCCAGATTCACACCGACAAGCAAGAGAAACAGGCTGGTGGCAACAATGGTACTCCACTACCTGAGTTTCTTCACTGAAAAATTTCAGCACAAAATCCCATTCGAAAATGGCATATTTGTGTTTGAACACTTTGTGACAGTGTTTTGACTATTTCAGAGCCAGGATGAAACTATACATTCCCCCTTACCCGTCACCACCTGAAATTCAAGGCCACTGCCAAACCCTCTCCCCATATTGCTCTGAGCCTCCTGCCCAATGACCTAGCCCCCAAAGTTGATGTGATTCCCAATTCCTTCCACCAATCCTTATGTAATTTCCTTGGCAAACAAATGTGCTCGTCACCATGGAGTCACATTATGGAATGTTAACCCCAAATCACTATAACCATCTCCAGCAGATACTATGAAAACAAATAGTAATATAAGCTTTTTCCCTCCCTTCAGTGAAACACACTCTGCCTTGGAAACTCATGGAAGTTAGCTTTGCCACCTCTACTTTTCCTTGACATCATCTCCCATTCACCTCCAAGGGCTCTCCAACAATATCCAGTGAGGATGAGTGCACCACAACCTGTGCCACCTTTGAGGCCTTTGGGTCACCCAATTCCTGATCTCACAGTTTCTAAGCCTTCTGGACTCCACTCCCTCTCCCTCTGCACTTCAGCAGCCATTCCCATTGTTCACACAGGGCCTTAGCTCCATGTCCTAAATGATTAAACCTGAACCCCCATTCTCTAAACACCTCCATCTATCCTACCAGTATTAATAGTCATTCCATCTAAACATTCTCCTCTAGCTCGTAAAATCCTCCTTTCTCTTTATATATCCAATTTCTTTGAATCTGGAAAACAAAAAATACAACTTATTTAAGATTCATCCTTCCCTACGGAACATAATTTTGACTCCATCCCACCCTCTGAATCCCACATAAACCATAAGATACTTAAAAGAAATAGTGCCTTTTTAACAGCATCCCCTAGAACTTAATACAATTCCTGGTATGCACTGGGTACTTAATAAATGCACAGTTCCACCTAGTCCCATATGTTTTCTCTATTGTGTCTATGTTCACAAATCTATATATGCAGTTCACAATTCTTATCTGAACTTGGATTCATAGTTCCAAATGCCCATTAGATATTTCTATATGGTTATCTGACCTCACTATGACCAAAACAGAATCTAAAACTCACCATTCTCACTCCAACTAAATATGTTGTTCATCTTAACCTAATAAATAGCCATCACCACACACAATGCCAGTCCTTACAGCCTGAAAGTACTAATTCTGGCCTTTCCTCTTTTTACTATATCAACTGGATAAGTTATGTATATTCTTTCCCCTCTAAGCCCCCACTGATACTGCCCTTAGTGTCAGGCCATCCTCATCTTTTGCCTGGACTGTTGCAGTAGTCTCCTATCTTGTCTTTCCTCTAGTTTCTTATTTAAATAACTATAATAGTTCCCATATCTTCCTGGATAAGTTGTAAATCTTTATCATATTAAATGATATCAAATATCAAACCCATCTATCCTCTCTAACCTCTACCCAGGCTTAGTCTAGAATTCTTAGTGCCTGACCAAAGTAGCTGCTTAATACACTGATGAACAAATATCATTAATTACTCTCTCCATACAGAAAGTCTACAGTATAACCCATCCCAAACTATGTACAATTCCTCAAACATAACACACAAGAAAGGGATGTCATTCTCTTCTGACTCAAATGGTTTTCAGTTATCCTCCTATCTACTTGAAAACTCCTCCTCAGTCTGCTGGACCCAAATCAAAGACCCAAACCTGAATGCAAATCAAAGACTTCTATGAAGCCCTGACAGATGACCTCCCAGGAAGAGCTCTGTGTGCCTGGTATACACTGTAGAATCTCCACTTTGGGGCTTAACTTACTTCACGGCAGTTTTGGCTTACAAATCTCATTCCTTTCTTAGATTGCACATTCCCTGCTGGCAGGGACATGAGCATATCTCTCCAGGTATCTCAGTGCCTAGGACTGAGCCTGCTGCAATGCAATTGCTGGAAAATACTGATTAAACAGATCCTTTAAAGCACAAGGCAGATGTCAGCCCTCCAGTGAAGCTGCCTCATCAGAGGGTGTTGCTCTTCCCTCTACCCTAACACTTAACCACACTCTGAAGACTCACTCCCCACATTTGAAGGGCCCAGGGTAAGAGAAACAGACTATTAAGTAACATGGGTTCATCTTATTTTATCTACTTTGACAAATTAACTTCATGGTGAATTGGAAGACCAGGTTGAAATTTAAAATTCTCTAACTCCTCCAAGTTCCAGTTCAGAACCAGGTGGGTGGGAAGTCAGCCTCTGGCCTGTGGCCCACTCCCCTTCTTTTATCACGATGCACCTTATACACACACAAGCAGCCCAACCTGCCCTTCCAAGCTCCATTCACATCACTAAAAAGCTGCCCCTACTTCTCTTGCCCAGGGATGCTCACATCAGCAGCATAGGTGGACCCAGGATAGGGACCTTCCCAGGTCCTGGAAGATGACTTGAGCCATCTGGGAAGTGAAGTCCAGGGCCCCAGTACCCACAGTGTCTACAGCAAGGTGGTGTGGATGCTGGGCACCTTCCCATAATCCCCCTGACTCCTCCCTCCACAGAGGAGGCTAATGTGAGGCCTTTGAAAGGCAGGGTACAGGGCAAGAGACCTCATGCCTGGGTCTAAGGAAGTGGAGTCAGACAGGAGTCACTGCACCCATGCCTGTCCTCTCATGGACAGTAAACCCACTGAGGCTTAGTTTTCAATGCTACGTCCTGGAAAAGGAGAGAGAGGGCGCTCTTATCCCCCTTCCAACCCCACAAAGGATCAACTTCACCCCTAACAGCCTGCATACAAGAGATGCTGAATAAACAGTAGTTTCAAAAATGAATTAACAAAGACTCCTTTTATACTAGAACAATTGACAATTCTAGCATTGGGGGTATTTACTGCTAACTCTTCCACTGTTTCTCAACCTTATAGTCCCTCAAGCCTGATCTCCTCTAAAAGATTTTTTTTTAAGTTCCTAACAGGTTTTCTTTTCTTTTTTTTTTTTTTATTGTTACTAAATTTTTTTTTCCAGTGTTTCAAGATTCATTCCCCATTCCCCACACCCAGTGCCCCATGCTTTAGGTGTCCCCAGTACCCACCACCAGGCTCTCCCATCCCTCCACACACCCCCCTCCAAGTCCCTTAGTTTGTTTCTGTGTCCAAAGTCTCTGTTTCCTAACAGGTTTTCTATCTCCCATAAAAATCCCAGTGTCCTAAACATAATATACACTCAATAAATATTTTTTGGACTTTTTCACAAGTCATCCTCATTAGCATATTGAGGTTTTTATTTTTTTCCAGTCATCTCAGTAGTGGCATTGTGAGTTGTTACCCAAAAGGTAATAGTGACTATATAACAGAAAGCTCCTTGAAGTAATTTTAACTGTTGCTAGTAGTAATTTATTCTTAATTTTTATTTTTTAAATTTTTTTAATTTGTTTTAAAGATTTTATTTATTTGACAGAGAGAAACACAGCGAGAGAGGGAACACAAGCAGAGGGAGTGAGAGAGGGAGAAGCAGGCTTCCCGCCGAGCAGGGAGCCCGATGTGGGACTCGATCCCCGGGTCTCTGGGATCATGACCTGAGCCGAAGGCAGTCGCTTAACCAACTGAGCCACCCAGGCGCCCCTATTCTTAATTTTTAGAAGCCATCATAGCTATAACTATTTTATTAGCAAAACACAATAGCTGTTGTTAATAGTGTTCGGGCAAATGAAAACTAACAATTAAATCTGTGCTGATAAACCAGTCAGAGGAAAGAGTAAAGGAAAAGAATGACAGGTTTAAAAGACAGTAATTGAGAAATTGTATTTGTTTGAAGTTCTTGGGGGAAAAAATTTGGCTGAAGGAAGAAATAATGATAAACCCCAGAACCTGGACTTCTCAAAACTCCAGGAGAGATTTGGCAACCTCATCAAAATTGAAGCAGTCCCGGGGCGTCTGTGTGGCTCAGTCAGTTAAGCGTCTGCCTTCAGCTCAGGTCATAATCCCAGGGACTCGGGATGGAGCCCCACATGGAGCTCCCTGCTCTGCTTCTCCCTCTCCTTCTGCCTGCCTCTCTGCCTACTTGTGCTCTATCTCTCTGTCAAATAAATAAAATGTTTTAAAAAATTGAAGCAGCCTTTGATTTTAAAAAGCAGCTTTTGATTTTAAAAAGAGACTACTGAGGAGATCATTATAAGGAAGTAGAGAGAGAGATCTATGCAAGCTTCTTGAACATGACGCCAAAGCCACAAGAAAGAGAGAAAGAGAGAGAGAGAGAGAGAGAGAGAGAGAGAGAGAAAGAGGAAGGAAGGAAGGAAGGAAGGAAGGAAGGAAGGAAGGAAGGAAGGAAGGAGGAAAGAAGGAGGGAGGGAAGGAATTAAGACCTCAGGAGCGTTTGTTCCATTACTATTTTCTTTTTTTTTTTAAGATTTTATTTATTTATTTGAGAGAGAGAGAATGAAAGAGAGTGAGCATGGGAGGGGGAAGAACAGAGGGAGAAGTAGACCCCCTGCTGAGCAGGGACCACCACCCTCCCCAACCCCTGCCCATGCGGGACTTGATCCCTGGACTCCAGGATCATGACCTGAGCTGAAGGCAGTCACTCAAGCAACTGAGTCACCCAGGGCCCCACATTACCATTTTCTTGTGTCCTTGAACGTCTATAAATCAGAGCAATGTGATTTATTGATCAGATTATAAATGAGACCCGTACTGTGCCAAGAAAGGAAGGACAATCTAGGCAGAAGGGTCTGCAAGAACCTTCTGCCCATTAAATGTTGTTTATAAAGGGAGCTATTTTTTATAATAGTTTTATTGAGATATAACTCACATACAATCCAATTCAACCACTTAAAGTGTACAATTCAATGGGTTTTATTATAGTCACAGGGTTGTGCAACCATCCCCACAATTTAATTTTAGAACATTTCTGTCCCTGCAAAAAGAAACGCTACTCATTTGCAATCATTCCCAGATCCTTCTCTACGGATTTGCCCATTCTGGACATTTCAGATATATGGAATCATATATGTGGTCTCTTGTGTCTTTGTGTGTGACCTCCTTCACTTAGAATAATGTTTCCAAGGTTTAACCATGTTGTATCAGTACTATATGTATCAGTACTATAGTCCTTTTTAGTGCCTAATAACATTCCATTGTATGGACATTCCACATGGAAACTAACTTTCAGCTATACAATAAAAAAAGTCATGGGGATGTAATATACAGTACAGGGAATGTAGTCAGTAGCACTGTAATAACTTTGTACAGTGACAGATGGTAACTAGACTTATGGGCATCATTTTGCAAACTATATAAATATCAAATCATTACGATATATACAAGAAACTAATAGGATACTGTATATCAATTATACCTCAGTAAGAAATTAACATTTTTCAATTAAGATTGCATTTTGCTTATTTTCTTTAGGACTTTTAATAAATAAAATATTATTTAAAAATAAAACATTTATTCAAAATTATTTTTAAAATCTTTAAAGAGAAAGTAAAACTTTCATTTTTGTTGGTGTTTTTCCTTAAACTCTCCTCAGAAGATCTCCAGTTTCCGGAGATGTGGAGATATGATAGACTAGATTCTGTCACTCAGTGAACTTGGACAGGGTACTTCTCTAGTCTTCAATTTCCTCACCTATAAGGTAGAAACTAAATCAGTATCTACCTATAGAGTTATGAGGATGCTTAGGATCTATTAGTCTATGATAGTGATTTCCCATAGGAAGAACTCATTAAATACTAGATTTCATCTTAAACCTGGTTGGATTTCTAATTACAAAATTACATACTTACTGTACCGGTAAAAAATACAGAGATGAGTTTTTAAGTTCATAATCTTCCTCTGAGCTCTCTATTCATTCCCAGATGTTGCCAGTGTAAAGTGTGGTGTGCAGCTTTTCACACTATTCTCTATGCTTATACAAATTCATAAAACAAAAATGCACATTTAAAGACTTTCTCCTTTTACTCTAATACATACCACACACATGATGTTGAAATCTACCTTTTAAAAAAAAAAACAAAAAAAATCTGGCCATCTCTTCTGGTCAATACATATATATCTAACTTTTAATAGTCAGACCATATTACACAGTATAAGTGCCCCCCAATATATTCATCACTCCCACTACTGATGTACACATAGAGTACTTTCAGTTGCCATACAGCTGTACAAATGTTGCCATACAGCTGCTATTAATGAACTAATAAGTAGTAGTCACAACTGTTATTTTGTTATTATCATTATATCCACATATTTACACTCCCAAGTCCAACCTAGGCCCATGCTCTATCTCATCAATACCAAGAAAGAGAACTTTTACAGACCAACAATGAGTAGCAAATTATCTTAATAAAGAATTTGAAGAAGAGGAAATTTGAGGGAAAATAAATTGACTCAAATGGACAAGTCCAGAGATCCAGACCTCAGAAGAGACACAACAGGGCATTCTGGACAGGAAAGAAAGGACATTTGAGGAGAAAAAAGAGAAAGAAGATGATCAGACCAGAAGAGCCAAAGATAGTAAGTTTCCTAAAAAAGCTGTACTCTAAGCCAGGCATGCTTGGCAGTGGGTGAATTTTTGATGTTCTAGCCAACATAGTCATTTTCCTTAATGTTACAGATAGCATCCTCTTTTAGATCAACTACTGCTTTCTGGAAACAATTTTTTAAATTTTTAATTAGTATTTAAACATTTGCAATTAAGCCTAATTACTCCATAAATAAATAAATGAATCCAAAGTTATCTAAAACAGGGCCAATGGAAATATATGATAAAACTGTGTGATGTGCTGAATGAATTTTAATATCATCCTAGAACTTGACTTTCTGTGGTGCAGCTCTCCATTTCATGGGCAAACTTGCCACTGAAGCATATATGTTTATGAAAGGCTCTTAATGAACTCCCCTCAGTGGGCTTTGGTCACCATAGCACAAAAAGGAGATCTGAAAATGATTGAATTATAAGGTATTTCATCCATAGCTTCCTCAAGGCATGGACTCTGGGATATCTTACAGCAAGCTCCAGTGTCCCATGAATGAATTTACTATAAACCTCACAAATGCCACTCCCTTTCTAAGAGCCAAACAAATTTAGAGAGAACACAGGGGAAATGATCCAATTTTTTTATTTCTGGAAATATATGCTCTGTGGAAAGAGTTTTTATCCAGAAGGAAAACTTCTGGATTTTACTGGCTCACTAAAATATAAACCATTTAGTGGCTTTTTTTTTTAATCTAAGATTAAGCTTTCTTTCGTCTGTTTGCACATGTCAACCCAAAATAGCAGACTATATAGAAGAAAAAAAAAAGTGTTTGTACAAAAAAGAAAATATATACCCCAAAAGTCATGATCTTTTGCTGGGGTGGTGTTTCATGGGGTTTTTAAATCTGGTGGTTTATCAAATTTCTATAATAACATGAAAGAGAATAGGAGTTGCCTATCAACCCTAAAAATTCTCACAAAATCCACAAGAGACTCCCTATAGATAAGGAAGTGCTGACAGCTGAACCCTACAATTGCCCAGACACCCAGTCAGGTAAACATATATGTTAACTGAGATTTAATATTCTGTCGCAAGATGGAAAAATTAATAACTATTTTAATTGACATATTATTTACTTCCTTTTACCAGGGAAGGTCTAGATGGCCCCCAAATCACCCGTATATGTATTAAGTCTTGGCAGCATACAGCCGTTTCCTCTGTGGCCTTCAGGGTCCCACCACCTTTCATCTCCTACAAGACAGAACATTTAAATCCACCCTGTTTCTCTTCACAGGAGATACTGAGAGCCTATTTGTGATGAGCAATAAAGGACCTAACAAGGTCTACTGACAGGTCCAGAGGAGGTCCACCTGCTCGTTCTTAACCCAAGGAATGAGTAGTTTCTGTCGATTGTGGTCTTTCCACCAATTTTACAATCAACTCATCTCACACATCTTTCTTGATCAACAACTTCAGTTCACAAGTAGATAACCATTTAACAGCAAGAGGGTTGTCAATATGACACAAATTCACAACACTTCATAATGACATCTAGCAGGGCCCCTGTCGTTCGCTCGATAGCACTGCATCATTTCTACAAGTCCAGAGTCAGAGGCAAAATGTCCCTTGTGCTCATCCAACTCTGGGGATTTCTAAGACTGGGAGTCAAAGGTAGAGGAAGATGTTCTCTCTAAAGCAGCTCTTGCTGCTTCATTGGTCACTCCCAGCCAGCCCTTACATAGGAAGGCTCCCCTCCTGTTTTCAGCATTCTCCTTACATCCACAGCTCTCCTCCTCCTCGTCCTGCTGTTTGTCTCACACATGAAAATCCCAGGGTGGATTCCCACACCACCACCTGGTGGGCCATTTTCCCTCAATAAAGGCTTTCAAACACCTTTCTGCAGGAGGTTGTGAGCTCTCTGGCAGCAGAGACTAGGTCTAATTCATCTTTCTATCTCTAGAGCCTTTCTTCCACTTAGTATTTAGTAAGTTTTCATTAAGTCCTAATATTAATAGCAATAATAATTATAGAATAGCAACATCTCTTGAGCACTTTGCACCAAGAACTCCACTGAACATGTTATTTGCATCATCTCATTTGATCTTCACAAATGCCCTGCAAGAGAAGGAACGGAACGATCCCCACTTTAAAGATGAAGACACTGAGCTTTAGATAAGTCATTCACTCAAGATCACAGACACACAATAGGTGGGGAGAAGAGAGTGAAACCAAGGTTCATCTAACTCCAGAGCATAAGTTCTTTAGTCTTTCTGTTAAATAAATTTAATTAGGCCTTCACCTATTTTATCCCTTAGGTGCTGCCAACAGAAATCCTGCAGACAGAATGAGATGAACAGTCTACTCCTTGGAAAACTTTTTAGCTACGCTGATTTCTCTATCGCTGATAATTTTCAGTACCAAGGGACTACACAGCCAGCAGATAATGTTGTTGATGAGATCAGCTCTTATCTATTTTGGTGCCGTGTGGGAGTGTATCAAACAGTGCAACTGCAATTTTACACTTTGTTCTTCTTGTGGTGGGCTCCCATTTAACCATCGTTTGATGAGGGAGAGCTGAACAAGACCCAGGCAAGGAACACCAAGTTGCATCATGGTTCTAATTCATCCAACAATCATAATGCCTTTCACATGGTGTTTATTCTGCTCCCATTTACCTCTCTTGCATAATCACCAACAATTTAGTTTCCAGTGGTTCTGCCTGCTGAGCAGGTGATGAACAATTTCCAGGCGCTAACTTCAACCTGCAAATGGCCCCATCATCACTTCTCCACACATACTCTCTTATGTTCCCAGGTGTTATGTAAAGTTCAGTTACTAATCTTTCGGGGCTGTAAGCTGCCTGTCTTCCTGGAACTATGTAAGCAGGACAAGAAAACTGTAAGCCATTAGCTTGCTTCTAAGACTTGGAGACATGAAGCTTAGCTGAGGTTTACTGGCAATTGAGTTTGTCCTTATTCCAAATCCTTCCAGCTCTGGCCCCCATTAAGCTTCTTTGAGTACACCCTCTTCTTTTCCCATTTCCCAATACACTAAAGTTTCTTTTCTGGGGCTGAATCATAAATTACAAGGTGTAATCTAAAGGAAAACATTTATTTTGGAGTCTCGTTAACTCAGAGGAGAGTGATAGTGTTTATTCCCAGCATGATGGAGTGGACCCCTGCAGACGTGAAAAAGGCCAGGGCCTCTTCCTAATCCTTAAACGTGCGCATGTGCACACGCGTGCGCACACACACACACACACCATGATTAATATTCACAACAATTAAAGTACCCAGATACATGGAGGTAGCAACACTGCACTCGACAGTCTTACTCTTCAAACACCATGTCTGAAGCTCCTTTTATTAATTTACTGGCAACCATACATAATTATTCATGCTATGTACCAGTCTTGAAGACATTGTTTCTCAGACTCTGCACAGTGATGCTGGGGCTGGAGCACTGCTAACCCCATTTGTCCTTTGCCAGGTGGTCCTACCAATAGGGGGCACTAGAAGGAAACTGCAAGGCAGAAGTCAGGGGATGCCACATTCTCCTTCCTGTTCGCTTCTTGTTCCTGTTAACATCAACCCAACACTGGCTGGCCCCTCATCCCAGAAGGGGCAGTTGGTTCCAGTCTCTTCCTCTTTGTGCCCCATTCAGAAACAGCCTTATCATTCCAGCCCCAGACCCTCTGCCCTGAGATGCTGAGGCATCTGTACCTGCTGGTACGCCCTCCTGGGAGGTCTGAGTCCCAGCTCTGTGAGACCTCCCCTGAGCCTCAGGGTTCCATCAATCCCACCCCCTTCCCTTTGTTCCCCAGCCCTGGGAGTGGTCATTGCTTCACAAAATTCTTAGCTCTGTGTTACCTCGGTGCTGTTTTTGCTTTTTCTAAAACATGTTTAACCAATTCCCTATCTTTAGTCTTCTCTGCTAAAAGCCCCACTGTGGGCTCTGGCTGGCCCCAGCAGGCACTCCCTGCATTAACTGTAACTTGTACCCCACCTAATCCCTGAGCAAAATCGTAACCATTTTGCTCCTGGAAAATTTGTCTTCTATATGCCATATCTTCTGATCTTCATGGTGTAATACCTGGATGATAATTCATATCAGTGGATGGAGGTGGAAGAGAAGGCAAGGCATCAAGGATCCTGGACCCCAAGAACCAGAAGCCATGTATACATTCCTTCTCGGCTGGCCCGCTTGTGGAAGGAGTGCAGGAAGATCAAGTAGAGTCTAAAGTGGAACAAGTAAAGAAGTCCTTTTTTTTTTTTTTGGTAAAGGAGACTTCTTGCTAAGATACTTGGAAAACAGGATCAGAAACTAAATGAGAAATACTCATATTTAAATAATTCCAGGAATTCACAACGGCCTCATAAATAGGCAAATTAAAGGCACTCCCACTGCATGGGCAGCAGGAAGAAACTACAGCTCAATATTACCCTCTCTCCCTCTCGTTCCTTTCCACAATCAGCGAAATCCCACCTTTTGAGATTCACTTTCCTGCTTCCTCCAAGGCCCATGTCTAGAACTGCAGTGAGGGGAATGACTTGTGATTTATAGTCTTTATCACTTCACCAAGAAGTGGCCTCTTGACCACATTTTAGTCATAATGGCTAGCTGAGATAGGAGCTCTGAGAATATGGGAATATTTCATGAAAACAAACGAGGAAGGATAATTCTGGGACACCAAGTAGGGCTTCATTAGAGACTTCTAAGTGCAAGTCTTGGGTCTGTCACTTTCTAGCCTGAGCCTTGGTTTCCTCGGCGGCAAAATGGGAGTGATAATGACCTCATAGGGCCTTTATAAGGATTAGATCTAACATATGGGATATCCTTGGCATCATGTCCTAGCATAGAGTCACTGGCCATGGAAATTTTTGATTAAACATGGCTTGAGGGGAATCATACTTGTTGTCTCAGACTCTAGCAAGTTTCCTTTTTTTTTTAAGATTTTATTTATTTATTCATTGGGGAGGAGGAAGGAGCAGAGGGAGAGAGACAAGCAGACTCTGTGCCAAGCACAGAGCCCAACGTGGGGCTCAATCCCACAATCCTGAGATCATGACCTGAGTTGAAACCAAGAGTCGGACACTCAACCCACTGAGCCACCCAGGAGCCACCCAACTTTTTTTTTTTTTAAATAACAAGGGTGACCTTGGGCTTCTGTCTTATCACATCTGTGGGTGAAGGACAGAACTAGTGATGTCTTCTCTCCCAATGTCTCTCTTTTGAGACTAAGAAGAGCAACTACATCTCCTTGACCTCCAGAAGAGGTCATGGGTGGGTACCTGGGTAACCAAAAAGTCCACTTACTAGACCTCTGTCCCACACAAGGCAGAACCCTTTGGGCTATTACGCCACTGTGGTGGCATTTGTGTGATTCCAGGGAGCCTGAAGGAGAATTTGGATTTGGGGGATGAAAGTAAGAGTGTGGCAGACAAAGGAGGGAGAGCCCTTCTAAAGATCTACTCTGGCCACTTGAGGCTGCTACCTGTGAAGCCTCTGGTCACTCCTTCCCCTCTCTGTCTTCCCTTATGTATTTATAATTCTATGCAAATATGTCATTATATCTTTTTTAACCAACACAGTAGCAGAGCAAGTCCAACAGTTATACATGCTAGGTGCTTCCTGGATGCTTACTTAATTTCACCACAGTACCATGAAGTAGTTATTATTACCCATTTTACCTTTGAGGGAATTTAGGATACATAAGGCAAGTAACTAGTCTGCTATTCTACCCTAAGTAAGGGATAGAGCTGAGATTTGAACCCAGGCCTGACTCCAAAGCCCCCATTCCTTTCCATTACATTACACTTTTGCATTAAATCTATCCCACTCCTGCCAAGGAAGGCCCTTGCTAATCCCTGGCAGTATCTTCTAGAATCTTTGCTATTCAGTGAGAAAAGGGTGAGTGTTCCCAAGGAAACTGCCCAGCTTTCTTCTTCTCACTCTAGTTTGAGTATTATTTCAACAGAGATGCCTGAATTTTAAATGTAGTACTTGGATGTCAACAATGAAATATGACACGTAAAGACCCATGTACCTAGGAACAAAAATCAAAACTGGCCTGGGGAGATGCAGGCTGTGGGCAAGCAAGGGCCACATCCAGCCTTTGGTCATGGACTTCCAGCCCTGAGTTGATGCCTGGCGGGTTCAGACCTCTGGGCTGGTTTCCCTTCTCCTCCAAGTGAACAGACGTTGTGCGAATCTGTGTGTTCCCTCAGAAACAGAAGCAGTTTTAGAAAGTTGGAAGGAAGGGGGTCTGAATTTTTTTTTCTTGACTTTTTTGTTTTGTTTTGTCCTTTCCCCACATATTTTTTTCTGTTTGCTTGTTGTCTTTGGGGTCCTGCTTTTAATGGACAGTGATGTTATTTGGTGTTAATTCCCTTCAGAACTGGGTCACCCCTGAGCAAGTGATGAAGAGCCTCCCTAAACTCCTCACAATCCCTAACCTCAGGAAAGAAAACAGTTTGTTGTCCTTTCCCCTCCCTTAATCCACGTCAACATAATACTGGGGAGAAGGTTCAAGTAGGCCAGGCCACCATGATCCCAGCCACCAAGACTTTGCCCACCACCACCATTTTAAACTAACCCTGTTTTTCCCTTCTACTTGTACTCAAGCTGACACAGGCCACAAGCCACAGCTGGGAGGGAAACCCTTGCCAGTTACTCCCATGGAAATAAGAGTCCCTGTTGAGACTACTTTAGAGCTCCAGCCAAGTTAAAAACAATGCTCCTGTCCTGGTCTCATCTTGCCCAATGTCCTTCCCTCCCAGCTGGCTGCTTGGGCTCATCACCTCTCAGCTGATTGTTTACCCAACTTTACTTCAAACAGAAAATGCCTATTCCTATCGGTCTAATAAAATTTCATCTGCTTTTTCCAAGCCCCAAGGCAGAAGCAATTTTAGTAAAATGTGTCCAAGACCACTAATCTAGTGGGGAAAAGAAGGGGAAAAAAAGGTTTTTAACATTCTGGATTTTTCTCAGACTTTCCTCTATTTAATTAATATTTATTACAAATTAATGTTGTTAACACTTCTCTACTTGATTCCAGAGATACTTATTGAACAACTACTGCCATTTGGGGACCATGCTAGCACTGAGATGACATCAAGGAACAAGTTATAAACTGTATCCTTCCTGAAGAAACCAACTCAGAGTGGAAAAACCCCACATGATTGAACAATATTCACCAGATATAGCTTGCCTGTCATAGGTAACAGAATCACCAAGCATTTCCCACTAAAACACCAGAAAATTCCTGTGGTGAGGCATTAATCTCCTCCTATAGGCCATATCCAGTCAGCCCTGATCTTGGCAGTTGATTTCCTTGCATGTACAGAGCTGATAACAGTGTCCATTAAGACGTAACATGGAAAAGTGTTTTCTTTCCCCTAACAGGCGAGCATGGAAGAGTTTCCATTATCCATTACGCACACTGACAGTTTCTCTGATACAAAACAGCTGTGGCCCTGAGAAGACTGAGTGCTGTGTTTTGATTCTGTTTGGGGGCCAATTAAGAGCCTGCCCTTTGTGATGCCAGCATTGGCACCTCTTCTGGGTCCCTTACTGGCACCTTCTCACATGTCCTTTTTCTGTTTGTTTATGTACATCCTCCTGACAACAGAAAGGGCCTGAGAGCAAATGCCAAATCTACATGGTCTGGGGAAGCTAATCCTAGCACAGAGGCTCCCTGTGGGCCTAGGCCTCACTAAAGGGACTGTCCCACAGTGGCTTCCAGTCAATCTTGTTGCCTGTATGCAGAGGTAATTAGTGGGGGGGGAGGGGCAAGGGAACAGGGAGCTGGGAGAGAGGGGGATGGGCATGTTCTCAACAACTGGCAAGTCACTCAGCTGAATATGGCAAAGGCATGGCCCAAACCCTAGGGAACTTGCGATGTATTGCCAAAAACCAGCGCATGAATTCATCCAAACTCTAAGAGAAAGAGGAAATTGTGCTTGGACGAGATGAAAGGAAAATTAAACTTTGAGGATGATAGTTGACCCTCTCCCATTTAATGAGGTAAATACACAACACTGCATGCACAAACTATGTTGGAAATGACACAGTAGGATAAAAAAGGAAGAAAACCTAACGTGTAGAACTTTGGCACACATCTTCATTTGTATTATTTTTTTTTATTTTATTTATTGAGAGAGAGAATATGAGAAAGAGAAAGAGAGCACACAATTGGGGCGGGGGGCAAAGGAGAGGGAGAAACAGACTCCCCACTAAAAAGGAAGGCTAATGCAAGACTTGATTCCAGGACCCTGGGATCATGACCTGGGTAGAAGGCAGACATCTGAGCCACCCTGGCGTGCCTTCACTTGTATTATTTTTTTTTTTCCCAACCACCATGCTCAGTGGGCCTCTATATCATATCCTTTGTTACAGATGAGAAAACTGAGGGTCAGAAATACTAAATGACTTGCCCGAAGAGCCAAAAGAGACAAGCAACAATATTTGGGCTTGACTTGCACAGCCTACCCCCATGCCAGGCTGCCCCTGGAGTGGGCAGGCATCTTCTTAGAGCCTGAAGCAAGGCTCTCATGCCCTGAGAAGCATGTGGAAGACCCTACCAGGAGGGCCAGTGAAAAGGGAAATGAAATGACAGAGGAAGAAGTTACTTGACTCACATGGGATAAAGCGAGGTAAAGGGCAAGATAAAGAATGTACAGAAAAGAAAGGTAAGAAAGGTAATAAAAGGTAATGATAATAATAAAATAATAAAGGTAATGAAAGAACAGCCGGTTTCACTCAGGATCTGGTGGCACTTGTGACTGAGTCTCTCATGCCTTTCCCTGTCCCTTCCCTGTCCCTCATGGCTCTCTTCCTTCTTTGTTCTCTTTGAGAGTTCTCTTCCTGCTTCCTCCGACTTCCAGAAGAGTCCCCCAAAAAACAATACCATAGTTTTGGGGGGTTTTTTTTATTGTTACTTAAATTTTTTTTCCAGTGTTCAAGATTCATTCCCCATTCCCCACACCCAGTGCTCCACGCAATAGGTGCCCCCAGTACCCACCACCAGGCTCTCCCATCCCTCCACCCCCCTCCCTCCAAGTCCCTCAGTTTGTTTCTGTGTCCAAAGTCTCTGTTGTTTCATTTCTCTCCCTGGATTACCCTAGTTCCCATTTACTTTCCTTCTCCCACTGTCCTCCAGGTTACCCCTCATGCACCGCAAGTAAGTGAAACCATGCGATACTTGACTTTCTCTTCTTGGCTTATTTCACTCAGCATAATCTCTTCCAGTCCAGTCCATATTTTAAGGATGATGGACCATTCTTGCAAGACTTACAAGGAGGTGAGGACTGGCCCCTAAACCCACCTCTAACCCATTTAAGAAGTTTAAGCTGGGAAGTCAGAAGAGAGGATTTCTTTGGAGACAGTTACCAATGCCCTGTATGCTTCCCACCCCAACCCAAACCCTGGAGAACAGGCTTGAAATTCAGAGAGCTAGGCCTGCATTTTCTTGACTGTAAGAAGCCTAGAGACTGGTCACATTTCCCTTGCTAGAATCTGTCCCCAGCACGTTAGGTGCCCAATAAATATTTGTTGACTGGTTGAATAAAAGAATGAGTGAATGAATGAATACCTGAAAAGTACAGAAGTGAAGGAGTGTGACCACAACTACAGAAGAGCCAGGCAGAGGAGACACACACATTCGTGAGAAACAATTACAGAGAGCCACCAGTGCATGCATGCCCCAAAGCTTACAGAACAAAGGAACACAGGGAGGAAACCAAGGCTATGTCAACTAAGCATACTCTCCTCATATTAGACATTTTGGCGGAAAATCCCACAGAGGCCCAGGAGTTCGCCCCATCTTCCTTAAATAGTTCTGGCCTCAACTTAATCCCTAGGAGGAAGACCAGAGAAAACACAGGAAACATTCCAGATGGAAAAAAAAAAAAAATCTCTGGACTTAAAAGTGGCTATCTCTGGTTGATAAGAGATTTTGGTTCCTGAGTCTTCCTTTATTTGCCTCGGCCTAGTGTGATTGTTTCTTCTACTCCTAAATGTTCTCCTTTAACCTTAGTCCAGTCCTTACTATATCACAACACTTGACAATAGAAGGGAAAGGTGACATAGTCTCCCTCCCCACTCTAATCAGCACACCGAGAACTTTCCACAGCACAGCAGCCCAGAGACCCAGGTCAAGTCCCCACTGCTGCTGTTCCAGCAATAAGCAGCATTTGTCTCTATAGCTCAACTCTTTTTTTTTTTTGGAAGACAGAGAGAGAACACACAAGCACTTGAGCAGAGGAAAGGGACAGAGGGAGAGAGAGAGAGAATCTTAAACATGCTCCATGCTCAAAGCACAGTGCAATGCAGGGCCCCAAATCAAAACCCTGAGATTATGACCTGAGCCAAAATTAAGAGTCAGTCACTGAGGCCACCCAGGCGCCCCCGCCTCGGCTCTTTCAACAAGACTGTGTTTACTCATGGTGAGAAATCCTCCACTGTACTTAAGTAGGGAAACTGCATTTACCTATCTACCCTAATGACCCAGAAGAACTCCTGAATTAGACCCTATATCTGTGAGCTTCAAGATTCTCCATAATAAATAGTGTGCTTCCATAAATACACCCAATTCAGCTACAGTAATAAAAGAGAAATATGGGTTTTTCATGTGACTATACACTTGAATGACCAAATATAAATGAGAATCATCAAGGTGTGCCTTTGCTCTTGGACTTTGAAAGGATGGATTCACTAGTCCTTCTGATGCTCCCATAAAGAGGGAAGATCAAACCAGGCTCTGACAGTGACCCACACCAAATCTCACCATACTTCCAATTTCCAAGGGATCGAATCAAAGCAGCCAGGGTAAACAAGCACAGGCTATGTGATTTTCAAGATCTATTTATCCAGTCCTATTTGGAATAGGGAGAGATTCCAAGGCAAGGAAATTCCAGAAGGCCCCATATGAGGAGCCAAGCCTTTGATATAACTTTCTGTCGCTCCTTGCTTCCCCATGCAAATCTCTCATTACTCCATCCAAATAACTTTCAAAACCACAACTTCCTCTGCGTCTTGCAATAAGAAAATCTGTGCACTTGTACTGGGATAAGCAGTGTACTAAGTACCTGCCCTCACTCCTCCCACCATCTGAAGGCAAGGAGGCCTGGCCGGATCACTAGCTCAGTTCAGTTTGTTCCTGAATGGAAAGGGGAGGATCAAAGGGCCAGAAATATTCATTTATGGGGAAAGGCAGAAGAATTAAATATGCAGAACTTGGCCAAATGACGCCTGAAGGGGGAAATAAATACCAAGGAGCGTTTGAAGGGTGTAACCAAACACCATGAAGAGGGACCTTTTTTTAAAAGAGAGTTCAAGTGGTTGTAACTAGGAAAGACTGAGGAAAGCAAAGGAAAATCTGAACGCTTGAAAAAACCCTGCCTTCAGCAAAGGAAACTGGTATCAATACAACGTCCAAACTAAAGCTTCTACTCTCTCCACAATTTGTAGGTTTCCACTTCCAATCCGTTTCTCAGATGTGCTTATTTCCACTTGGAACTATAAGCTTGAGTGTTGCCCCTTGTGTCTATTTTCTCTTTCTTGCATGTGCTCCCTGTCACGTGATTTGGAAAGGCCTGGGCTGGTGGCCCTGGAGGCCTGCAGATGTGCATCATTTGCCAGAACAAAGCAGCTCAGGAATGGTGACTTTAGGAATAAAATAGCAAACGGAGAATCCCTCCGTATGAGTGACTTCTATGCCTCAAACAGACCTAAGTATGTTCCGGAATAGACCTAAGTGCTTCTCAGTCTTCTCCAAGCTCTCTGGAGGGAAGATGGGTGAAGTCAGCTGAATATAGCCAGAAAATATATCTTAACAGTTTTCTCCTGAGATACACTATATGGCAAGTCCTTCTGGAATTTCTAGATAGAAAGAAATATGTACAGTGAGAACAGCTTTTCTGAGAGTCTTTCGACACATTTATTCCCAGATGGGCTCAGTGCAAAAGTGAAAATTACATTTTCAAGGAGTGAAGAAATTTCAACAAAGGTTTGGTTTAAGTTTAAACTGGAGATTTAGGCCTCTCAGTCATCTGATTGATTTAAGAGGGGATCTAGGTTTGAGGTACAAGCTCTTATTTGGCTCACACTGTACAGCACAAGGGACACCAAACTGGAAATCTGTAGAGTTCAAATCCCTCCTTCATCATCGAAATATTGGAATGCCCTGACCAGTTTCCCTACATTGAAAAGAGGGAATTCGACAAAACTGGTGGGGGGGATTTAAACATTTTTTTTCCTTAGGCAGTAGAATGGCTTTTTAATATTATGCTAAAGTCCAAGAATATAAACTGTATCAAAATCTTTCTGGTTAAAACTGAAACTGAGTGGCCCAGAACTTGAACCCTGCCCCCCACATTGCCCACTGCAGGTCATGACCCTCAGGACCCCCTCAGGAACCTCTGGGGCACCTCCCATGGACCACCATCCCTCCCCAAGGAGAACACTTTGGAAGTCACTGGATTCCACGTTTCATGAGATCTCTTCCAACTCTCGTTCTCTACAGATTTAAATGTCAGCAAGCCAAGCAGCAGTGATGCAGCTGATCCTTGAGACCCTGCTGATGAATGGATTAAAAGGACAAGACCTGGGGGCCCAAGGTCCATATCACAGTTCAAAGTCTAAAGCAAATACACCCAGAAGAGAGGAATTACGAAAACAGAAACAAGAAAGTTGGCATCCAATCTCGCTTGCTCCCTCTCTTGACCCCACCCTTCTGTCTCTCCCTCCCTGTTCTCCTTCTTCCACACACTCCTTAGACCTTGTAACTAACTAGGAAGCCCGGCCAGAACCCAAAGGCCAGGCCAGTTGCCTGAATCCATGCCTCGTGAGATGTGACACAGAGAAATACATGTTTGGGAACTGGGGCCAGCTAAGCCAAAACTCAGAGAGGGGAACACAGGGAGGCTCTAAAACTAAGCACAGAAGAGGAAGTTCAGGTGTTCACTGGTGTTTAAGTCTACAGCCACAGTTGTAAACACTCTGGAAAGAGAAGGGTGCCCAGGGTAATTCAGAACAGAGAAATCTGAAGCCTTCCCCAAAAGCTCCCCAGCAATGTAGGCTGGCTTCATAGGAAGGGCTGTCCACCAACCAGCTGCCCAGCTTGAAGATGATACTCAAACACATTTGTTAGGCATGTCCTACCCATCAGGGAGCAACTGGCAAACCTATCAAAATATAAAATCTCTATACCATTTGACGCAGGCATTCCACTACAAGTATACCTCACAGATAGACTTGCATGTGTGCAGAGAAATATCTCTGCAAAGATAATCACTCGAGCATGCTGCTATCACAAAAGACTGGAAACTACTTAAATACTGATTGACTGGGATAGGATGAATATATTTAGGCTTGCTCATGCAAAAGAATGCTGTGTAGCCTTTAAAAAGAATGAAACTACTCAGTATTGATGGCAAGGAAAAAGCTTTAACATCTCATGTTAAGTGAAAAAAGGTGCAGATATTGTGTATCAAACAGTACATTATATCTTACGTGAAAAAAATGATATATATGTATATATGCTTGCATGTTCATGGAATATTTCTAGAAAGACACACACAAAATGCTAATAATGATTACCTTTAGGAGAAAATTTGAGGTGAGGGATGGGGAAATATCTCTGGCAGGAAAAGACTTTTTGTTAAATGCCCTTTCATGATTCAATTTCTTCTTTAATGTGCATACAGGATTTCAAAAGAAAATGAAAACAAGAATGTGTGTTAGAACAAAACATGTCAAATTGATACAACTTTCAAGAAATTGATGTACACTTTAAGACTCCAAAAATCAGGGGAACCTGGGTGGCTCAGTCATTAAGCATCTGCCTTTGGCTCAGATCATGATCCCTGAGTCCTGGGGTCAAGCCCCACACCGGTCTCCCTGCTCGGCAGGAAGCCTGCTTCTCCCTCTCTCACTCCCCCTGCTTGTGTTCCCTCTCTAGCTGTGTTTCTCTATGTCAAATAAATAAAATATTTTTTAAAAAATTTTTTAAAGACTCCCAAAATCAGCCAACTGTTCTCTTTATCAGAAAGTAGAATCAAATGGGGACCCTGTCTGGGTCACTAAGACTTAAACCCAGTGGTGAGCAGTAAGAAAAACACTGGATGCAAGAGCAGTAGACCAGGTTTCCAGTCATGTCCTCACCACCGCAGCAGCTCACATGGTACTGTCAGCCTTTTTGCCCTCATCGATGTCTGCATGAGCTAGGTGATCCCCAGCTCCTTCCCTGCTCTAAGAAGCACCATCCCTGGCATATCATGGTTATAACTTTGGGCTTTGGACTCTGAATCCCAGCCCTGCTGACCTATCACTTTTTGACCCTGGGCAGTATATT
The DNA here is from genome assembly GCA_004023965.1 of Spilogale gracilis. Classification (NCBI taxonomy): domain Eukaryota; kingdom Metazoa; phylum Chordata; class Mammalia; order Carnivora; family Mephitidae; genus Spilogale; species Spilogale gracilis. The sequence continues at coordinate 86,500 of PITA01002735.1, read as the reverse complement.
CCATCTTCAAGACCCAAATTTCCTTATCTGAAAAATCCGGCTACTAATTCTAACTGCCTCACAGGTTAGACTGCTCTAAGGACCAGCAAAGGGGACGCTCTATCTGATGTGCAGACCCCCAGCTATTCTGGTTTCATCCCTTTATAACAGAAATCACAATGTGTAATTACCTTGACTATTAATTTGTGTATGGTCTGTCTCACCCCAGCTAGTATGTAAACTCCAGAAGGTTACTGGTTTTGTTTTTCATGCTCACCACTACAGTTCCAGCCCCTAGCCAGTGATGGGCTGCTACAAATTTGTTGGATGAAAATATAAATAAAAGGGTGTTAGCTGCTGGTTTCTGTTGACCTTTACAACAACTCCTTGCCAGATGAGACTGACAATATTTCTCTCTCATAGGGTGGCTGTAAGAATTGCTAGCCCTTCATTGCAGCTTTTTCAGAGCACTTCAACAGTGTGCCCAAAGTTTCCCGCTAATAAATAATAATAAATGGCAGAGTGTCAAGATAGGAATACATCTTTTTTTTTTTTAAACTCACTCCAAACTCTGTTCTCTCAACCACTAGGCTCTTCTAGGGCAGTATATTCCCTTGACCGGAGTCACACACATACAACTCCTGCCTGGCTCCTAATTACATGCTTCAAACAACAATCATGTTCGACCTTTCAGTTGCACATTGCCTGAAACACCACTAATGGGAAATCCTATAATGAATTGGAAACCTCACTAATCTATGCTACTGCACATTTATCCCCTGCAGTCCCCTCCTGCCGACCCTTGAAAGGTCTTTGCTAGAGGCAGAAAAACAGAAGACATTCTGGAGCCATGCAGCCCCGCTTTGAAACATCCCTGGTGAAGCTCAGCATTATTCACAATTACCAAACAACAGAAGTGACTAGTTGTCATTTGAATATCAGCAAAGTCATAAGAAGTAGTCACATGCAAAGTCTTATTACATTTGGAGAAGGAAAGAAACAACTAAAAAGAAACAGTGAAATCTTAGAGGCTGATTAATGGCTCCCTGTGTTGTCATCAGGGAGGTTATGTAAAGTTTATGAGCATTGCCTGCCTTGATGCTATTGTTGGTGGTGAGCTCTTCAGCATTTGTAAAGTTCTTGCCTATAAAACCTGCAAAAAATACAAGAAGTTGTGGAATAATTCCTTTGTTTTTAGATATAAGTTCTACCATTGGCAAGCAGGAAAAACAGTTTAGACACAAAGGTTCAGGGGAAGAGGGGAGAAATGTAAACACCATCTTGGCCAGGATACTAATAATATATAGCACCGGCCTTAGAAGAGCAAATCACAGGATAAGCAAACACCTGTTACTGATTAACCAATCATCTGCCTGTTCTAGGGAAGATGCCTTTGAAGCCTAGGCTGAAAGCACTCAGCAAGGAAAAGCTTCCACATTTCTGTGTTACTCTTCTACAGTGGAATGGGAAGGTAACAGTTTGCTTGTGCCCAAAATCCAAACAAAGAACCTCCTCCATTCTCCCAGTGAACAAGAACTATGGTTTTGCCTTTACCAGTCAATTTATTAAAAATCTGTAAAAAAAAAATTCCACCTCCAACGAGTCAATCTTGGTCTCATATAAGAAAAACACACCTCAGTGGAAGGTTATTTTGGACACATGTAGATAGCAGATATGGTCACCAGTATTATCTACACATGCAACTCTTACAGAATCAAACCCCAAAATACACTGGTGTCTTATTTAAATGGGTCTTTCAGTGATAGAGATCATCAATAGCTGAAGAAAATGGCAAACAGCAATTGGCATCTCCAACGTGCTAGGGAACAGGGTTTCTCAAAATGTGGTCTGTGAACCACTTTTACCATGAATACCTTGGAAGCTTCTAAAACACAGATTTCTAAGCCTCACCTGAGGACTAGAATTTCATAAATTGGGTCCACTACTCTACAAAAACAAAAACAAACAAACAAACCAAAAAACCCCTTCTCAGGTGAATATTTTACATCTTAACATTTGAGAACTAGTGATAATAGAAATGAGGCCACCTGCTCTGGACAAGGAACCCAGGCTTCTCACAACTACATGATGTAGAACAAGACATAGACAAAAGCAAAAACAAACTGCCACTTTGGTAGAAACAAAAAGGGAGCTATCTCTATGAAAAAATCAAAACTATAGCTTATAGACACCTCATTTCACCTTTTCCTATTCTCCAATAAAGCAAAGGAGGACTTTATCAGGCACAGAAAGTCTCACCTCCTTTTACTATAAGAAATAAATGGTCATTTCATGCACATAAAAACTAAAAGCAAGAACGATGGACTGAGAGACACAGAGAAATGATGAGTTCTGGACATTAGTTCATAAAACAATTATTAAGTAAGCAGCATTTCCAGTTTGAGCATTATAGTGTCATCCAAGGAGAGTTTTCCTTTGGGCAGCTGACTATTCTGGCCTCAAATTCAAGAAGAGTCAATAACATATAAGTGATACTAGAAGTCTTATATATAAAGTATGTAGAATAAACATAAAGCCTTAAATATAAAGTATGTGCCTGGGTGGCTCAGTTGGTTAAGCATCTGACTTTGGCTCAGGTCATGATCCCAGGGTCCTGGAATCAAGCCCCAGATCAGGCTCCCTATTCAGGGGGGAGTCTGCTTCTCCCTCTTCCTCTCCTCTGCCCTTCCCCTCACTCATGTTGTATGTGGATTTATTCTCAAATAAATAAAATATTTAAAAATAAATAAATAGAGGAACAAGGAGCAAGATGGCGGAGGAGTAGGAGACCTAGTTATCACCAACTCCCAGGAGTTCAGCTAGATAGTTATCAAACCAGTCAGAACACCTACAGACTCAACAGGAGATTGAAGAGAAGAAGAGCAGCAATTCTAAGAACAGAAAAGTGACCATTTTCTGGAAGGTAGGACTTGCAGAGAAGTGAATCGGAGGTGACATTTGGGAGGACAGACCACGGGGGGAGCGGCCAGCTCCTGGCCAGCAGTAGAGCAGCGGAGCACAAAATCAGAACCTTTGGAAGTCTGCTCCACTGAGGGATGTTGTCCCAGAGACTAAGTGGAGTGTGGAGCCCTCGCTGGGACAGTGTGGTCTCAGGACCCACGGGGTCACAGGAGGACCAGGGTGCCTGAGCATGGCACAGCTCCCAGATATGGAGTGGGGAAGCCAGCTGCAGGGACTGAGCCAAGGAGGAGGCCCTCAGCTTGGGCTTACCTTAAACTGTGATCTGAGGAGCAGTCAGGCCACTGCTCTTCAAGCAGAGACCCCACAGGTGGCAGATCCAGGGAGACCCCCTCCTTCCTCCACCAGGAGGAGCTGCGCGGGAGCATGCTACAGGAATCTGCTGGTTTGGAGACTCCAAATGGGGCCAAGAGCGCCGGAGACAGTAATGCTCTGTCATGGGCCTAGTGAGCACTGAATGTGGCCAGAGACAGGGAGACGGGCACGTAAGTGACTGCTCTTCTCTGAGGACGCCCTGAGGAGTGGGGCCCCAGCTCTCAGCTCCTCTGGGCCGGAGACTAGGAGGCCGCCAGCTTCCTTCCCGTCCTCCACAGCTATACAGAAAGCGTTCAGGGAACAAAAGTTTCAGAGAGCAAACCAAGCAGATTGCTTAGCCTGGCCCTGGTAAGGACGGAGCAGTTCCACCTCGGGGCCAAGATATTTGAGAATCATTGCAACAGGCTCCTCCCCCAGAAAATCTGCAACAACATCCAGCCAAGACCAAGTTCACCGATCAGTAAGAACTGCGGAACATCAGAACTATGGCAATGCATCACGTAGAATTCATCATGGCTTTTTTCCCATGATTCTTTAGTCTTTCAAAGGTAAATTTTTTATTTTATTTTTTTGTTATTCTATTTTTTGAATTTTTTCTCTTTCCTATTTTAACTTTTTTTAACTATCTTATCAATACCTTTTTTAAAAAAACTTTTTCAATTTTTATTGTTTTAGTCATATTCCATCCCTTCACTGTACTTAAGCTTATTTTTTGTATACATATAGGGTTTTTTTTCTTTAAAACTTTGGGATACAGTTTCTTCTAATAGATAAAACTATACCCTAAATCTAGTACGTGGCTTTGTTCTAGTCTCCAGCCTTATCATATTCTTTCCTTTTTTTTTAACCAACTTCTTACTAATTCCTTTTTTAGAATCTTTTATTAATTTTCATCTTTACAGTCACATTCCATCCCTTCATTGTGTATACCCTTATTTTTGTACGTATATATATTTTTTTCTTTCTTTAAAATTTTGGGAGGCAGTTTCTTCTAACAGACAACAATATACCAAAAATCAGGTGTGTGACTCTGTTCTATTTACCAGTCTAATCATATATAGAGAGACAAATAGATATAGATAGATAGAGACAGAGATTTTTTTTTTCCTTTCTTCTCCCCCTGGCTTCAGGTCTCTTCTGATTTGGTTAGTGTATATTTTTCTGGGATCATGGCTACCCTTTTAGTATTTTGTTCCTTCATTCATCTATTGTTATCTGGATAAAATGACAAGGTGGAAAAACTCACCTCAATAAAAAGAACAAGAAGCAGTACTGACAGCTAGGGACCTAATCAATAGGGACATTAGTAATATGTCAGAACTAGAGTTCAGAATGACAATTACCAAGGTGCTAGCTGGGCTTGAAAAAAAGCATGGATGATACTAGAGAATCCCTTTCTGGGGAAATAAAATCCCTTTCTGGAGAAATAAAAGAACTAAAATCTAACCAAGTTGAAATTTAAAAAGCTTTAATGAGGTGCAATCAAAAATGGAGGCTCTTACTACAGGATAAATGAGGCAGAAGAGAGAAGTAGTGATCTAAAAGACCAAATGATGTAAAATAAAGAAACTGAGAAAAAGAGACACAACTACTGGACCACAAGGGGAGGGGAGAATTCGAGAGATAAGTGATACCATAAGACAAAATAATATTAAAATAATTGGGATCCCAGAAAAAGAAGGAAGAGAGAGAGGAGCAAAAGGTATACTGGAGCAAATTACAGCAGAGAATTTCCCTAATTTGGCAAAGGGAACAAGCAGCAAAATCCAGGAGGCACAGAGAACCTCCCTCAAAATCAATAAAAATAGGACCACACCTCACCACCTAATAGTAAAACTTACAGGTCTCAGTGACAAAGAGAAAATCTGGAAAGCAGCTCAGGAGAAGATGTCTGAAACCTACAACGGCAGAAATACTAGATTGGCCCCAGACCTATCCACAGAGACTGGGCAGGCCAGAACAGACTGGCATGATATATTCAGAGCACTAAACGAGAACAATATGCAGCCAAGAATACTATATCCAACTAGGCTGTCATTAAAAATAGGAGAGATAAAAATTTTTCAAAACAAACAAAAGCTAAAAGAATTTGCAAACACCAAACCAGTCTTATAGGAAATATTGAAAGGGATCCTCTAAGTAAAGAGAGAGCCTAAAAGTAACAGGCCATAAAGGAACAGAGACAATATACAGTAATAATCAGCCACCAGGCAATAAATTTGACACTGAATTCATATCTTTCAATGGTTACCCTGAGTGTAAATGGGCTAAATGCTCCCAATCAAAAGACGCAGGGTATCAGAATGGATTAAAAAAAAAAACAAGACCCATTGATATGCTGTCTCCAAAAAGACACCTCCAGATTTAAAGTGAGGGGGGAGAAAACAATTTACCATGCAAATAGACATCAAAAGAAAGCTGGGGTGGCAATCCTTATATCAGACAAATTAGATTTTAAGCCAAAAACTATAGTAAAAGATGAGGAAGGACACTATATCATACTTAAAGTGTCTGTCCAACAAGAATATCTAACAATTTTAAATATCTATGCCCCTAACATGGGAGCAGCCAATTATATAAACCAATTAACAACTAAATCAAGCAAACACATAGGGCACTTTAATACCCCTTCACTGAAATGGACAAATCATCTAAGCAAAAGATCAGCAAGGATATAAAGGCTTTAAATGACACACTGGATCAGATGGACATCACAGATGTATTCAGAACATTCCACTCCAAAGCAAGAGAATACACTTTCTTCTCTAGTGCACATGGAACATTCTCCAGAAGAGATCACATCCTGGGTCACAAATCAGGTCTCAACTGGTACCAAAAGATTGGGATTATTCCCTGCATATTTTCAGACCACAGTGCTTTGAAATTAGAACTCAACCACAAGAGGAAAGTTGGAAAGAACTCAAATACATGGAGGCTAAAGAATATCCTACTAATGAATGAATGGGTCAACCAGGAAATTAAAGAAGAATTTTAAAAATTCATGGAAACAAATGAAAATGAAAACACAACAGTCCAAAGTCTTTGGGACACAGCAAAGGCAGTCCTGAGAGGAAAGTATATAGTAATACAAGCCTTTCTCAAGAAACAAGAGAGGTCTCAAGTACACAACTTAACCCTATACCTAAAGTAGTTGGAGAAAAAATAGCAAAGAATGTCTAAACCCAATAGGAGAAGAGAAATAATAAATATCAGAGCAGAAACCAATGAAATAGAAACCAAAAGAACAATGGAACAAATTAATGAAACTAGGAGCTGGTTCTTTCAGAGAATTAACAAGATTGATAAACCCATGGCCAGACTTATCAAAAAGAAAAGAGAAAGGACCCAAATTAATAAAATCATGAATGATAGAATAGAGATCACAACTAACACCAAATAAATACAATTATAAGAATATAGTATGAGCAACTATACACCAGCAAATTTGACAATCTGGAAGAAATGGATGCATTCCTAGAGACATATAAACTACCAAAACTGAACCAGGAAGAAACAGACAACCTGAACAGACCCATAACCAGTAAGGAGATTGACGCAGTCATCAAAAGTCTCCCAATAAAATGTGAACTGGGCAAATCAGAGAGGGAAATGAAGCATGAAGAGACTTTGGGCTCTAAGAAACAAACCAAGGGTTTTAGAAGGGAGGGGCATGGGGGGATGGGTGAGCCTGGTGGTAGATAGTGAGGGCACAAATTGCATGGAGCACTGGGTGTGGGACATAAACAATGAATCCTGGAACACTGAAAAAATAAAAATAATTATTTAAAAAAGAAAGTCTCAATAAGCAATAGTCCAGGGCCAGATGGCTTCTCAGGGGAATTCTACCAAACATTTAGAGAAGAATTAATACCTATTCTCCTGAAACTGTTCCAAAAAGTAGAAATGGAAGGAAAACCTACAGACTCATTTTATGAGGCCAGAATTACATTGATCCCAAAACCAAAGACCTCATCAAAAAGAATTACAAACCAATATCCTTGATGAACACGGATGCAAAAAATTCTCACCAAAATACTAGCCAATAGGATCCAACAGTGCATTAAAAGGATTATTCACCACGACCAAATGGGATTTATTCCTAGGCTGCAAGGGTGGTTCAACATCCACAAATCAATCAATGTATAAAAAATGTATAAAAATTAACAAAAGAGGACGCCTGGGTGGCTCAGTGGGTTAAAACCTCTGCCTTCGGCTCAGGTCATGATTCCAGGGTCCTCAGATCAAGACCTGCGTCAGACTCTCTGCTCAGCAGGGAGCCTGTTTCCTCTGCTCTCTCTGCATACTTGTGATCTCTCTCTCTGTCAAATAAATAAATAAAATCTTTTAAAAATTAACAAAAGAAAGAACAAGAACCATATGATACTCTCAGTAGATGCTGAAAAAGCATTTCACAAAGTACAGCATCCTTTCTTGATCAAAACTCTTCACAGTGTAGGGATAGAGGGTACATACTTCAATATCATAAAAGCCATCTATGAAAAGCCCACAGTGAATATCATTCTCAATGTGGAAAAACTGAGAGCTTTTCCCTGAGATCACTAAAGCGGAAGGGCTGTCCAACATCACCGCTGCTGTTCAACACAGTACTAGAAGTCCTAGCCTCAGCAATCAGACAACAAAAAGAAATAAAAGGCCCTGAGTAGGCAAAAAGAAGTCAAACTCTCACTCTTTGCAGATGATATGATACTTTATGTGGAAAACCCAAAAGAATCCATTCCAAAACTGTTAGAACTCATATTCAGTAAAGTGTCAGAATATAAAATCAGTGCACAGAAATCAGTTGCATTTCTATACACCAACAACAAGACAGAAGAAAGAGAGATTAAGGAGTTGATCCCATTTACAATTGCACCCAAAACTATAAGATACCTAGGAATAAACCTAACCAAAGAGGCAAAGAATCTGTACTCAAAAAAACTATAAAGTACTCATGAAAGAAACTGAGGAAGTCACAAAGAAATAGAAAAACGTCCCATGCTTATGGATTAGAAAAACAAATATTATGAAAATGTCTATGCTACTTAAAGCAATCTACACATTTAATGCAATCCCTATCAAGACACCATAAATGTTTTTCAAAGAAATGGAACAAATAATCCTAAAATTTATATGGAACCAGAAAAGACCCAGAATAGCCAAAGCAATGTTGAAAAAGAAAACCAAAGTTGGTGGCATCACAATTCCAGACTTCAAGCTCTATTACAAAGCTGTAATCATCAAGACAGTATCATACTGGCACAAAACAGACACATAGGTCAATATAACAGAGTAAAGAGCCCAGAAATAGGCACTCAACTCTATGGTCAGCTCATCTTTGACAAAGCAGGAAAGAATGTCCAATGGATAAAAGACAGTTTTTTCAACAAATGGTGTTGGGAAAATTGGACAGCCACATGCAGAAGAATGAAACTGGACCGTATTCTTACACCAGACACTAAAACAGAACTCAAAATGGATGAAAGACATCAGTGTGAGACAGGAATCCATCAAAATCTGAGGAGAACACAGGCAGCAACCTCTTCGACCTCAGTTGCAGCAACTTCTTCCTAGAAACATTGCCAAAGGCAAGGGAAACAAGGAAAACAATGAACTATTGGTACTTCATCAAGATCAAAAGCTTTTGTACAGCAAAAGAAACAGTCAACAAAACCAAAAGACAACCAACAGAATGGAAAAAGATATTTGTAAATGACATATCAGATAAAG
>PITA01002735.1:0-75000 GCA_004023965.1 Spilogale gracilis | reverse complement strand
TAGAACGTTCATTTAAAATAAAATCAGCTTTAGAGGGTACAGTACAGGGTGGGGAAGGAGTAAATGATGGGTCAGTGAGGAAGGAGTTGGGAGGACAATGTGAGTTCAAAAGGATTTTCTTGCTCTCAGGTCCCACTCCATTCAATTCCAGCCAACTCCTAACCTTATGGTGTTGCCCTTCTCAGACTCCACCTTCTGCCACCACTGCCTCTTCAACATGACAGAGCGTGACTCCCTAGCTTACCAGGAAGACCTTTTCTCAACACATTTCTGGTTGCTTACAGGAAGAGACCCAGCCCCCCCTTAGTCTGCCAGGATGCCCTATTTCTAACTCGGGATCTGGGTCCTATTCTTTGTCCACCATCTTTCCTGAACTTACTTTTCATCACAACCTGAGCTCCAAATTGTATCTCTGTCCTCACCTCTGGAATAAGATCCTGGTCTCTGATCAAATTTCCCTGGAGCACAAGACCATGTTCAACTTAACAAAGGCCTGACTCAGCCATCTTTCTGCAAATACACCCTTAAGACTCTGTGCATGACCCTGCACACACCCAAAGGGCCACCAGTTATGACCTTTCCTCTACCCTCCTGAGATGTAACCCACTGTCCCACATCCACCCTCCTTCAAGGATTTTTCCCTCCTTCTCCTTTATTTGGTTACTGGCAATGCAGGGACAATGATGTCAACCCCATGCTAACTGTGACATTGAGGGAGTGGGGCAAACCACTCTGATATGATCAGTCAGGAGGCAAATTAAACTGAAGAGAAGTGGCCAGACCACTTAAATATGTGATTGTCAGGGAGGCAGTGGCTAGGTACAGTCAGATATGTGCCGCAGGCTTTAGAAGGCAGATTTCCAAATCCTCAGATGAGAAGATATCAGCATGATCACATTGTCTGAGACTCTTGATAGAGAAGAGGGAACAAGAGGATTAGGAAATGTCTGAAAAATTCAATTCCAACAAAACCATTACAAATGCATGACAAAGCACAACCAACTCATGACAGAAAAATACAAATAGCCACAGACAGGAAAAATGTTCGGTGTCACTAGTGATCAAAGGAATGCAAATTATAACAATAGGGCTCCAGATTTTACCTAGACAACTAAGCAGAAATTTTAAAAATTGTTGTGTTAAAAACAATGCAGGAGAACTGGTAATAAATGTGATTGGAATGAGTATGCATTATCATCTCCTTTCAGAAAGCAAAGTAACCATATGAATCAAAAGCTTTAAAATATGTAATCATATAGAATAATTTTTTGGAAGAATAAATGATGTGGAAGAAGAATCATGATATATTGGCAAGTGAAAAAGTTTATAAAATGTCATGTGCGGTAAGATCCCAATTTTGTTACCAAAGGCATATATTTGCATACATGCACACACAAACACACATATATATATACTGTTTGTGTAGATATGCAAAGAAAAATGACTAAAAAGACATCAAAGTGTTAACATTATCTCTAGGCATTATGATAACTTTTCCTTATTCATGATTCTACTTTCACATTTTCTACAATGTAAAGTTAATGCTTTTGTAATTAGAGGAAAAATTTTAAAAGCTAATTCTTTTAAAAGATGGAGCAAGATAAGTTAAATAAGTCAGACAGAGAAAGACAAATATGATATGGTTTCTCTTATATAAGGAATCTAAAAAACAAAACAAAAAACAAAAAAGCAAATAGACTCATAAATATAGAGAACAAACTAGTGGTCGTGGGTGGAGTGAAATAGGTGAAGGAGATTAAGAAATACACACTTCCAACAATAAAATAAATAAGTCACAGATGGGGCACCTGGGTGGCACAGTCACTTAAGCATCTTGGTTTTGGCTAAAACCAAGTGATTCAGTCCTGCATCAGGCTGCTCACTCAGCAGGGAGTCTGCTTGGGAGTCTCTCTTCCTCGCCCTCTGCCCCTCCCACTCATGCTCTCTCTGTCTCTCTCTCTCTAAAATAAATAAATAAATCTTTAAAATAAATACATACATAAATAAGTCACAGAGATGAAAGGCACAGCATAGGGAATAGAGTCAGTAATATTGTAATAACAGTGTATGGTGACAGAGAGTGACTAGACTTACCATGGTGAGCACTGAGTAATATACAGAATTGTTGAATCAACACGAAATACACCTGAAACTAATATAACATTGTATATCAATTGTGCATCTACAGTTAATTTAAGAAAAAAGAAAAAAAGAAGGAATAAGAAAAGCAAGTTCACAGCCTGAGAGAGGAAAAGAAAGGGAAAAAAGATGACTATCAGGGACAATATGAATACAAAAGGAACTTGCTAATACACTCGGGGCCTTTAGAGAACACTCAAAAGATGAAGAGAAAACGCACCAAGAGATGAATAAGAAAGACAGGCAAAGAGCCTCCAGTCCCCAGTCAGGAAGTAGAAGCTCAAAGTGACCTGAGGCCTACACCATATGGAAGAACAAGGAAAAGAACAATTTTCCTCATGTTTACACTGAGAAGATCAAGAAAGGTATGCATGTTATTTGGGGCAAATGGAATAAAACTAATACAACTTATATTTCCCAGCACACACACATGGAAATCACAACAGGATAGTAATAATGGGCACAAACACTCTTCCTCTGGCTTCAGCCCCACCCACTGTGCAGGACTGATAAGAGACATACACACCCCAGGGAAGGACCTTTCATATGACCCAAAGTCATCCAGTCTTCTCTTCTGTATGTGCCATCTTTCTCCTTTCCTGCTCTGGTTCTCTCTGGTTTTCCTTGCATATCTATATAAACATAAGTGGAGACTTCTCAGCCATGGTCAACAGCAGAGGCAGCAGCGACTGAAGTTGCTTAAAAAGGCACTGCTTCTGTCAACATCTCTACTACTGACAACCCCCGTGCTCACAGCTTGTGCTCTCAAAGGTCCACAAGAGCTACTAAGAAATAACCCTTTCAGCTCTGCTTGCTTTTGTGACAGCTTCCTCACCCTAGGTGTGGACACAATTTGGGGGGAGAGCTAAGCCAGAGGGCAATTGTAATGACACATAGGGAACATGCTCAGAAGCTCCTCTTCTTTTGATAACTGGCCCATTCTCCTTGGACCAACTTCACAGCCTCCACTGTCATATCCCTCTGTTATTTCTGCTAACTCTATCCCTGGAAGATCCTCAGGTATTCAAATAAAAAACGCTGTCACATTGGCTTCACCATACTTTGGGCACACAAGCTCATATCTAACTTCTAGGATGACCACACTTCAGGCTAAAGCTGAGATTCTTGCTGGGCTAATGAAGAACGGTCAGAAACCATGACTCTTCTGCTTCAACTTTGCTTCCAACTTATCAAAGAGATCTTCTGAGAATGGTAACCAAGAAGGAATTAAAACCTACAGTAAATGAAGAGTCATGAGATATTGCCTAGATATGCAGAATAGTTATGTCCCCTGGCTCTGAAACACCACATACTTCTTTGTGAAAATCAGCAGATGAAATGGCTGGATCATAATCAGTAATTAGTGATGATCCACAGGAGGGCTGTTGGACCAGCCAGTGCCATTTCTAAGCACAGGAGAGAAAGAGAATCCACAAACATGAGAATGGTGAATTTGAGCACCACGTGGGCAATATTCCAGATTTCTTTTTAGTACATGGTAGGTATTCATCTCAGTACACAAACTCAAGAAGTTTAATTTTCCTGATTTTTCACAATTACTGAATTTCTCAGTCTGAGTCCTCATTTCTAGGCTAATGGAAAAATTCAACTTCAGCACTCCCTGAGATCACTCCACAATCCCTAGGTCATTTATAGAACCAAAATGTGAGATGAGTAAGGCACTAGGGTACAGGTAGGAAATCTGTTCTTCTAGTTTCCTCTGAGATATCCATTGTTCCTTCCTTGTGGACACTCAGGGCCCAAAAGTGCCAATTTGTCAGGAAACGAACAAACAAGCAAACAAACAAAAATAGTAATTGCTGATAATTAATCCTGCTGTACCAGGTTTATTACATTTTTTTTATAGGATTATGATCATGGTATTTCCAGTGTATAAGGATTTCAATAGAAGAGTTTAGAAGAGGAGCGCCTGGGTGGCTCAGTTGGTTAAGCGACTGCCTTCAGCTCAGGTCATGATCCCGGAGACCCGGGATGGAGTCCCACATCAGGCTCCATGCTCAGCGGGAAGCCTACTTCTCCCTCTCACTCCCCCTGCTTGTGTTCCCTCTCTGGCTGTGTTTCTCTCTGTCAAATAAATAAAATCTTAAAAAAAAAAAAAAAAGAGTCTAGAAGATTTTTATGTTTTGACAACATGGATAAATGTGGCTGGATGCCAGCATAGTCAATATATCATAGCCTAGCTAATTATGATAAAAGATGAGAGGCAGTCTAGGTCAGTTGCTAATAGCCCAGATCTGAAACCTGACTGTCTAGGTTAAAATTCCATCTAATTCACTACTATAGATACCAAGGAACAGTCCTTAAATTTTCTCCACCTAGTTTTTTCATCTACAAAAATGGGGGTGATAATAATTTTAACTTTGTGACAGGGACTATTAATGTTCAGTAAATATCTAGTGCTTTGCTAAATTATCAGCCTTCATGGGTCAAGATGATAATACAGGCTAATGGGATGTGAATTGGAGAGATACATGTGAGCCAATTCCCATATTAACCCTTAAAAACATCTATCGGGGATGCCTGGGTGTTTCAATCAGTTAAGTATCTAACTCTTGGTTTCAGCTCAGGTCGTGATCTCAGGGTCGTGAGATTCAGCCCCATGTCAGCTCCTTACTCAATGGGGAATCTGCTTATGACTCTCAACCTCTCCCTCTGCCCTTCCCTGCTGTGTTCTCTCTCTCTTTCTCTAATAATTTTTTTTTTTAATTCTATTGGATTCCTCCAACTCTCTCTCTCTCTCCCCCTCTCTCCTTGCAATGGCAGCCTGGGAGGTCACATGTCCCAGGTGGAAACAGCTTAGATTACCAAGTCATCACTTAAAGGAAAGAACTGTCCTAAAAGTTTACCCAACCCACACTGGAATATGATGTGAATGAGAAATAAACCTTCATTGGTTAAGACACCGGGATATTGAAGTTTATCTCCTCAGGCAGCTAGAAATAATTATCCCACCCAAAAAGATAATAAAGCACTCCCAATAGTACCTGCCAGGTAAAATGCAGCCAGTAAATGTCCGTAGTAAATTCTTGTCATCATCATCAGTAATAGAAAGAACATTGTAGTCTTCAGAATATTTGGGATTAAGTCCTAACCTACTATCAATAAAAATACATTTTACCTGCCAGGACTTCATTCAATAAACAGAGAAACAATCTAGCCTCGTGAGGTTGTTGTGGGAATTAACATAGAGATATAAAAACATTTTGGAGTGGCACCTGGGTGGCTCAGTCAGTTAAGTGTCTCCTTTCGGCTCAGGTCATGAACCCAGGGTCCTGGGTGCCCCACAGTGGGCTCCCACGCAGGGGAGCCTGCTTCTCCCCCTCCCCTGCCTGATGCTCCCCTGCTTGTGTTCTCTCTGTCAAATAAATATATATAAAATCGATTTAAAAAATAACATTTTGGAACTGACACATAAATGTTAAATATTTTTACCAAATGATTGTTCATTATTTCTAGTTATTCACTGCCACTCATTGCCGTACTTCTAGAGCATTCCTATGAAAGGAGTACATACCCTCATCGTAATGATGTTGGGCTTGGTCGTGTGACTTGCCCTGGCCAATAGTGTGTGAGGGAATGTGGCACATCCACCCTCAAGCAAAAGCCTTAAGAACTATTGTGTGGATTAGCAAAACCTCTTTTTCTCCCTTTGACATGAAAAAGTATATCACAAATTGGGACTTCTCCCTCTTCCTGGTCTTGCAAATGAAGACAAATGGAGCAGAGCCACAGTTGAACAACAGTCAGCATAAATTGTGAGTGGGAAATAAACTTTTGTTGTTGGAAGGCACTAAGATTTCGGGGTTGTTTATTAATTCAGCATAACCTAACTAAGCTTTAGCTAAGTTATATATTAATCAAAGGGTATTGACTAATAACGTCAATGTAGACAAAGAAGTCTGCCAATTTGCCGCCGTTTTCCTTCCTTGACATTTTTCTCAATAGCTTCTATTATAACCAGTGATCTGAAAAAGGAAATAGTGTGCAAGTGTGCATATGAAAAGATCCTGAGGTTAATTGCTAATGGTTTGCAGGACAGAATCAGGATTCAAAAAAAGATAAACATACTGAAACAATGGGCTCAGTCTAGCAAGATATCAGTTAACTAGAAGAAATACAAGATCCTCCACACAACTGCTGGATAAGGAAGATGGCAGTTCTCCTAAATATGAAGCTTAATTTGATAGACAACAGAATATAAGGCAAGAGTGTGAATTGGCTGCAAAGAAAACAAATGGATCTCATGCTACATTCATAGAAATGTTGTATAGTGAGCACTGTGAATTGTGTAAGACTGATGGTTCACAGACCTGTACCCCTGAAACAAATTTCATAATTATATGTTAATTTAAAAAATGTGGTGCCCCAAATAGAGTTTTAAGTGTAATCACTTTATTAAATTCCCTCTTCAAGTGTAGAACTTAAACTGAAAGACTTAAATTTGGCTTGATTAACTCCAAAAAGACAGTGACTAAGTTGGACATGCCACGTGTAAATCTTGTAGGAGAGAAGAGCAGGGAAATTTGAGGGAGGAAAGGGGAGGGAAGATAGAATGAGGCTACCCCCATAAGGGAGTTCAATCAATATTTGAATTTAAATATTTGAAAGCCTGTCTTTTGGAAAAGGCTTGAGAATTACTGTGCATGACTCTGAGATTCTGAAGTACAGAACAAAAGCACGGTCAGGGGAAAATGGAGGATTTTTGACAAACAGTGTCCTCCAAAGATTGAATGGGCAGCTCAGAATATGTTGGGAAAGAGATGCATGCATTAATGCAAATACAGGCTGGTCTCAATTACAGCAAAATTTCTTCTAAATGAGAAGAATCAAAACCAATTTACACAGGGCAGGACCAGATTAAGCCAGTAGAATACGTTGGGGAGGCTATTAATAATTCACTATTTGCAGTTCATGTTGGAAAATGAATTTCACTAAACAAGGAGAAGGGCTAAAGTGGTATTATGGAAGCACAAGTGGGGACAGGGAACCACCCTCACTCCCACAAAGCTAACATGGCCAAGGTGCAAGGAGATTTAGGAATAGGCTGATCTGTCACAGGTGGGCTTTCTTTCTCTCGTCAGCAGAAGAAAGACACATCTTTGGCAAACTCTCAAGTTTTAAACCTGGCCTTTCCATTTTTTATTTCTCTAAAACAGAGGGGAAAAGATGGTTATGGGGATACAACTAGTCCCAACTAGTCCCAACTAGTAAAAGAAAGGCAAGGGGCCAAAGTAAATATTATAGCATAAGGCTAAACTAGAGGAGAAACGGGAAGAAAAGATCAGTCACTCCAAAAACGTTCTTTCAAAATAAAAGGTCATGCCAAGGAAAGCCACAGATGCAACACCGCAAACCCAAGGAGAGCTTTAATCAGGAAAACCTGGCCTCAGGCACGCACGTGCATGCAGCTTGCTACCCGCCTTCCTGTGTGCCATTTTCTGACAGGAGACAGGAGGTTCATTCATGGCCAGATGAAAAAGCAATACACACTTTAAATGGCAGCCCTGGTAGGATTCATGTTTCCACAGCTTTTATCCTCTTCCTTTCATAAATCTCATTCCATATATTCTCCCAGGGCCATCACACTTGATCTTATTGTTTCAACTATTGTGTTTAGGCTGACCACCCCTAAATCTAAACCTGCAGATTGAAGCTATCAAAATAACACAAGACCCTGTAATCCAATTGTTTATTAAATATCACCCTCTTGAATCACCTACGGACACCTCAAACTTAAAATGTCCAAACTCCCATATCTATCGTCCTACTATATTCCCATCCCAAGGAATGACAGATCCCCAAGTCAGGAACCTGGAAATCAGATTCCTTTTTTCCTCTCTCCTTCATCATCTTGTCCATCCACACTCTGCCCTCCCCCACCTCCTAACCCTCCATTCCCATCCAAGTCCTGTTCATTATGTCTCTTCACCCTGGCTAGCACTACCTGAGTTAACTACATTCATCTCTCCCCTGGGTCACTTCAACATTCTCCCACATGGCTTTCATGATGTTAATCTTCCCACCCTGTACTCTATTTTCCATGTGGCATTCAGAGTAATCTTCCTAAAAATGTAAATCTGATCATACCACTCTTCTATTTAAAACTCTTCAGGGGTGCCTGGGTGGCTCAGTTGGTTGGGCGACTGCCTTTGGCTCAGGTCATGATCCCGGATCGAGCCCCACATTGGGCTCCCTGCTCGGCGAGAAACCTGCTTCTCCCTCTCTCACTCCCCCTGCTTGTGTTCCCTCTCTAGCTGCATTTCTCGCTGTCAAATAAATAAAATCTTTAAAACAAACAAACAAACAAAACTCTTCAGATATTTCCTTTTGCCAACACAATGAAGTCCAAAATGGTTAATGTGGAAGATAAAACTCTTGTATTCTGGCCTGTGCCCCCTCCTCAACCTCTCTCTAAATATTCTCCTCTTTGTCCCCTCTGTTCCACGAATACCCCTTCACATTCAAAAAAACCTTCATCACAAGTTACTGAATTTATCATATTTTCTTTTTACCCCAGAACATTTGTATATTCTGTTCCTTTTGTCTAGAAATTCCTACCTCTTTGCCGTTACTTCCAACTTTTGCTCTTACCTCTTACTTCCAGGACAACTGGGAAACCTTCAAGAGCCCATCATTATCCTCACAATATGCCCTCGGCCCTCTAAAGACTGTCCCCACACAGCCCAACATGTAAATGCAGGTGCAGGCCAGGGGATAGTGTTCCACCCATCAGTCAGAAGTGTTAATGCCCAGGACTGACCCTCAACCAGTGAGTTAGGAATGACTGGATAATTTGTTCAAGCCTTGGTAAGACAGTTCTGGAATACATTCTATGCTTTTGTAAGCATACATAAAAGTAAAGATTTACTCAAATTTTTTGTCCATTTTTGCTTGATAAAATGAGGGCATAATTAACATACAAAGACTAACTCCATAAAATCTAGAAAACAGTAAAGCCAAAAATGAGTCAAAAAATTCAATGTAAAATGTCATTATACACTTATAAATAGAAAAAAAAGAAAGAAAGAAAAGAAAAAAACTTTCCTAAGTAATATGGAGTCGAAATGGGAGAGTACAGGGGTGCCTGGATGGCTCAGTTGGTTAAGCGACTGCCTTCGGCTCAGGTCATGATCCCGGAGACTCGGGATCGAGTCCCACATTGGGCTCCCTGCTCGGCGGGAAGCCTGCTTCTCCCTCTCTCACTCCCCCTGCTGGTGTTCCTTCTCTCGCTCTGTTTCTCTCTGTCAAATAAATAAATAAAATCTTTTAAAAAAAATGGGAGAGTACAGTGACTATTTTTTAAATAGTAATAATACTAAATATCAAATATTATTATACCCAAAGCTGTGCTCAAAGGCAAATGCATAGCCCTAAGTGTAATACTAATTAAACAAAACAGCCTGAAAATAAATGAATTAAACATTAACCTTAGTAATTTAAAATGTTTTGAATGCCATAGCCACCTAATATATAAACTAAAATGAAAGTAAAGAACAGCAATTAAGGAACCAACAAGAGAGCAATACAGTTCAAAATTTAGGAGCTGGTTATTGGAGTGAGGAGGTCAATAAAACAGACACCTTCTGACAAAACAAATTACAAAGGAGAAAGTTTTAGTAATATATGTAGAACATAAGAAAATGGTTGAAAACTCAGCAGAAGAGTCTTCTTTTTTCTCTCTTTTTTTAAACTATTTATTTATTTATTTGACAGAGAAGGAAACAGCGAGAGAGGGAACACAAGCAGGGGGGGTGGGAGAGGGAGAAGCTTCCCTGCTCGGCGGGAACCCCTATGTGGGGCTCGATGCAGGGCTTGATCCCAAAACCCTGGGATCATGCCCTGAGCCAAAGGTAGATGCTTAACAATTGAGCCACCCAGGCACTCAAGGAGTATCTTCTTTTATTGAGATTCTTGGTTGTCTTGATGGCTTCCAGAACTGCCATGTCTTCAACAATACCACAATTTTGGTGAGGCAGCAAAAACTTCAGCATTTCCCTTGTGTTTAAGGGAAAAAAGGGAAAAAAGAAGCAATAAAACTGATTTTTTAAGGTTATACCCTTTATCAGATTTTGATTTTGATAAAATTTGTCTCTATTGTAGTAAATATCCCAAAGACATGTCTCAAAGCCCTGAGGTTAACAGCCAAACATGATGGACTGCCCATGAAAATGGATACAAATGCCAACATGGGTTTAACTATGCTAGAATTTTTATGATAATTATAATGATATGGTTATGAAGTAGGCTAGGCTTTTAGTGACTAGCCTCTAAACGTATTTTCTTTATAAATCCTTTTATTTTTAGTGTACCATGTACAATGAGAGGTTTCTCAGGAACACATATATTGTTTTAAATCATAAATACCTGTATATATAAGAATTTAATATATATGGGCGCCTGGGTGGCTCAGTTGGTTAAGCAACTGCCTTCGGCTCAGGTCATGATCCCGGAGACCCAGGATTGAGCCCCACATCGGGCTCCCTGCTCTGCAGAGGGCCTGCTTCTCCCTCTCTCACTCCCCCTGCTTGTGTTCCCTCTCTGGCTGTATTTCTCTCTGTCAAATAAATAAATAAAATCTTTTAAAAAAAAGAATTTAATATATAATAAATGAATTATATAAACCAACAGAGAAAGTATAGAATGTAAAAAATGTAATGATGTTGGGCACCTGGGTGGCTCAGTTGGTTAAAGCCTCTGCCTTCGGCTCTGGTCATGATCTCAGGGTCCTGTGATCAAGGCCCGCATCGGGCTCTCTGCTCAGCGGGGAGTCTTCTTCCTCCCATCTCTCTGACTACTTGTGATCCCTCTCTGTCAAATAAATAAATAAAATCTTTTTTAAAAATGTAATAATGTTAAAAATAGCTAGCATTGTGGTGGGAAAAACAAATTAAATACCTTAGATCAAGAAACTTCCAAATAGTTAAATATAAAAGAATAAGAGTACTAGAAAATTTTAAAATAGATAAATATTTAATGTTGAAATATGGGTAGAATTTCAAAACACAGAAGTAGTGGAAGTAGTCACAAAGGAAAAAATTAAAACACTTCATCAAATAAAATTTCTAAATTTTTTGGTCAAAAACATATTTTTTTAAATAACAAAAACCCTGAGAATATTTGCAAAGGATTAATATCCTTTATTAACTCAAGAATAAGAGGTGAAAAAACTCCACAGACACACATGTGCGTGCACACACACACACACACACACACACACACACACAGAATCATCAGAAAAAAGGACTATAATCTCAGAGAGAAGAATGTTTTAAGGGAGAAGAAATTAATAATGTACTAACACATTTGAAAATCTTAATGTCCACCACTGGAAATGGACCATTCCTGAGAAAACATCATATCCAAAAAAAAGTAGAAAATATGAATAGACCAATATACATGGGAAAATGTTTAAATAAGCATTTTGAATGATTACGTTCCTAAAATCTGTTTAATAGTAAGTTCTCTCAAACTTTCAAGAAACAGTAACTTTTGCAGAAAATAGGAAAGATGGAAAGAGATCCAATTTAGGGCTTGGAACTAGCTAACTGATACCAAAACTTAATCAGTTAGCCTCAGGGAACCTCTTACTGAGGGACTCTTCTTAGGAAGGGGCCCACACTGTGCTCCCCAAAATAGTCACACCTCATAGGTTCTCTGGCTTCCTCAGCTCTAATGGACACACATGCCAATGAGCCTCATGTTTATCCTCTCTTGCCAACACTCAACCTCATACACTAAGACACATTCAGCCTTACATATGTACTAAGGCTGAACACATTCTCAAAACAACTTTGGAAGGAAAAGTTGGCATGTTGAAGGGAAAACAAAGGTCCCCTGGCCCTACATTCAATCCTCCCATCAAAAAAAGTTGCCTATAGAAACTTCTCTCCTAGGTATATACTTAACAGAAATGCCTACATATGTTCACCATGAAACATGTCCAGGAATAGAGCAACACTATTCATAGTTGCCAAAAAATTCATAGTTGCCAATACTATTCATAGTCTGCTATGTCCATCTATAGCAGATAGGGCTGGGACCAGGGTGAGTTTAAATGAAACATTCACCTCAGGAGAAAAATTTAACGGGGTACCAAAAAAGCTCATAGTCAAAATAAATGATATTTTAATGCAATATTTTTTCAATCAAAATTAATACAAAAAGAACTGCCTGAGTTGCTTAGTCGGTTGAACACCCGACTCTTGATTTCAGCTCAGGTCACGATCTCAGGTTCCCGGGATCAAGCTCTGCGCTGGGCTCCCTGCTCAGCGGGGAGTCTTCTTGAGATCCTCTCTCTCTCTCTCTCTCTCTATCTCTGCCCCTTCCCCTGCTAGTACTCTCTATATAAACACACAAGCAAGCAAATACAATCTTAAAAAAAAAAAAAGAGGCACGATCAGTATTACTGTATTTTCCCTTTGTCATGGGCTCCAATATGGCTCAGCACAGAGCTGATAGAATGGGCAATCGCATTGTGGAATGCTACACAGCAATGAGAATGAATAAGCTACAACTATATACAAAAGCACAGATGAATCACACAGGCATGTACATTAAGTAAAACAAACCTGACACAAAAAATGTATGCACACTGGTGACTTCAAAAGCAGGCAAAGTTCAAATTCAAAAAACAGGTGAGACTAATTTGGATATTAAAAGTCAGGTAATGATTTCCCTTCTGAGGAAAGGGACATGAGGAGGTTTCTGGGATAATGGGAATATTCTATTTCTTGATCTATAGGTTACATGGGTTTTACATGGGAAAATTCATCAAGTTGTTCACTTATGATCTTTGTACTTTTTTTTAATGTGTTATGCTTTAATTTAAAAAAGGTTAAGAGTTGTTTTACTCAAAAGTTAAAATATGTCAAAGCAAGTTAGAATTGAGAGGAATCCCCTGGAGGAGGAAGAAAAGCCATCAGAGGCTTTTAGCGCACTACCTTATTTCCAGGCTTCTATCCTTGACTAACCCCAAGGCCAAAATAAGTAAAGTGAATTCTTCTAGCAAGCATGGCTAGCACCCAATGGACATCATGTGTTCTACCCATTCAGAACATAGGGCTGTCAGGAGTTAAACCTCCAGTGGGCATGATTCACCAAGTATTAATTACATTTGCTGCTTGCTCAGATTTTTCCAGGGATAGGACAGGTCAGCCCCGATTTCAGCCCAATCCCAGAGGAACTTTTTCCCTAGAAACTAGACCCTGCCATATCAGACTTGACAAGACTTCCAAGCAGTAGACAAGGCAACAGTCCAGAAGACTGGAAGTCCAACTGGCCAGTTCTGCCAATACCCGCACGTGGCAGTCAGCATGACCAGCACAGAAAGTGACAGTCTCCCTACAGCCCACCACAGAAGTCACTCATTGCATGGGGGGGTGGGGAGTGCAGGGGCTGCTGGAGGCAGGGAAAGGCCATTCCAGAATGTGAACTGGAACCAAACATGGTAAATTGTGGCCTAATTCCTAAACAGGAGCAGAGTCTGTCCTGGCTACCAACGGTGCCCAGCCTCACTGCCAAGCCTGCAGAGGCTTTTCAGTGGGAAGACTTGGCTGCTTTGGATTTTAATGGCCCCTGAAAAGGAGAAGGCAGCCGGCAATGAGAACAGTCAGCAGATTTTTCCCTGAGTAACCAAGAAATGCTAATAAGGCCATCACCAATCTCCCTGAAAGGGAAATGATCATCCAGGACCCCTTTCTGAACTCGGACCTAGGGCCTGAGACCCGCCTGCCAATAGTCAAATTGTTCCTTTTCCTGTATCCAAAGCAGTATTTAAAAGCAGCTGGGGATCTCACATGGATGGACCTTGAAGACATAATGTTAAGTGAAATAAGCCAATCACAATAGGACAGAGACAATATAATTCCAACTGAGATGATGTACCAAAAGTAGTCACATTCATAGAGGCAGATAACAGAATGGTGGTCACAGGGGGCTGATTTGGGGGAAATGGGAGGGGTGGAAAATTATTATTTCAAGAGTAAAGAGGGTCAATTGGGAAGATAAAAAAAGTCTGGACGTGGAAGGTAGTGTTGGTTGAACAACAACATGAATGTACTTAACACCACTGTTTTAAAGTGGTAAATTTTATGTTCTATATATTTTAACCACAATTTTTAAAACAAAAAAAGCAGCTGGAGAAAGTGAAGTTCTCAATCATATCCCCCACGCTGTGAAGTCACCTTATCTTCCATCAGTTCTGCCCTTGGGCTGTGCCCTGACCCATGTGTACCAGTGAGCTCAGCAATTCATCTCCATAATGTGTGGAAAATAAGGGTCTTCCTTCCTCATCCTTTCCCAGACATACCTTGTCCCCATACACTACCAATGAGGTAAACAGAACAATAGAATTATACAAAGGATGGAGCTAAAATATTAAAGAAACAGTTCAAGAGACAATCATGAACAGATATCAGGAAGATAAAAGGTGAGTAGCCATCTCTGGATGGTATGCCTCTATTCAATGTAGTTTTCTGCAGAATCTCTCTTTCTATTATTTCCTTTCTCCAGTCTTTTCCTCACTAGACACTTCTTCCCCAAACCCAGCCTCAGGTCTCCTGCTCAGGAAAAAAAATCCTCTTCCAGGAAAGGAACCCAAAACTCAGTCCCACGGAAGAATAAAATAAAAGCTTTAACTTGTTAACTCTCACAAGGGTTATCAGCTCAATGATTTTATCTGCAAACATGGCTTTAGGTAAAATCTGACTGTGGGATTTCATCTAGGAAATGAGAGGAGTGACAAGGTCATGGAAATCTTCAGAAACTCCTGAAGGAGTTTTCAATAGTTGCCTATTGAAATCACAAACAGTCCTGAGTTTTCCTCTGCAAAGATATCTGTTAGGCACACTTACAGATTCCTAAGCACAGAGAAGAGAAAGCCAGGGATTCTAAGGAAAAAAATATATGACTACTTTTTTGGCATTTACTGTACATAACACATTATCCTATCAGTCTTTACCACTGCCTTATAAGGAGAATATTATTACTCACATGTGCAAATATGCAAACAGGAGGGGGGTTGAGGGATGGGAGAGCCTGGTGGTGGGTACTGGGGGCACCTATTGCGTGGAGCACTGGGTGTGGGGAATGGGGAATGAATCTTGGAACACTGGAAAAAAATATTTAAGTAACAACAATAAATAAATAAATAAATAAATAAATAAATAAATAAAAGAAATCATTTGGAAAATAACAATTCAAAAAAAAAAAGAGAGAGAGAAAGCAATTGCCTGATTTTCAACTTCCATATAAACATGTGGATGGTCATGAGAGGACTTTTTGGTTTTTTATTTTTCCACATTTCCCCTTTTTTCCATTTATACCTCGCTCTCTTGGACCCAAAATGCCAGCATCCCCAGGCATTAGAGTATAGAAGTCAGGACCACACTCTGGAGTCTGAGAGTCTTTGTGTTTGAACTCATCACTTACTGGTTGAAAACTGTGTGTATGTGTGTTTGCAACATTAAATCATGTGTCTGAGAGAGCATGCCTAAGAACCAATCCTATCATTATAATAAATATCCTTTATGTAACAAAATTAATTGCCTTTAGAATAAAAATCTTTAAAAAGCTGTCTGAAAATATAAGTCAGAAATTAAGTCCTGTGAACACATTCTATCTGGTTAGATCTACATCAAAGAAAGCATTTTGCAGTCCAGATTGTACCAGCTCCTCCCACATTCAGCAACAAATACATGTTGAACACTGCTGAAGGATAAGAGATACAAAAATGTCCTCATCCTCACTAGGTCACAGTCCAGGAAAGAATATACACAAGTAGACAAGTAAATGAGCAGCATGATAAGTTATAAAGATGGACACAACACAACGGGGTCACAATGAAGAGGGTGCCTTGATAGGAATAGGAATACACCAAGGAACAAAAGGGGGGAAACATCCCTAGCAGAAGGAAAGAGTGTATGCAAGGATACAGGGACCGGAAGGAACATGTCACCCCCAGGTCATGCACATGGTTCATGACTGGGAAACAAGTGTGAGGTGTGGCTGGGGACACAACTGGTCAGGTAGGCTAGGGCTGCTGAGACCACCTATCAGTCTCTTAAGAGTTTGGATTTCACCCTGCAGGTAACAGAAAGCCATTCAAGGCTCTTTACCTGGTGGTGATGAGATGCAAAGTTCATGTCACAAAGATAACTTAGGTCACTGTTTGGAAAACGGCTGGGAGGGAAGTGGGAACAAGGACACACAGGAAAGCTCATACAGTTGTTCAAGGGAGAGAGAACCGGCGATCCAACAACAGATTCAAGAGATTTTGTCTGGGAGATTACACAGAATTTGGTGAAGAGAAGGGGTGTAAAAAGGGAAAGTTTTAAAATTATTCCCATATTTTGGGCTTATATACGAGACAGTAGCCAGCTGTTCAACAAAGGAAAGGACACTCTCCCTTCAGTGAGCTTAGGAGCACACCATGGAATGTGGGTAATCTAAAGCCTGTGAGTGCCTATCTACTAAGTCAGGGAGCCGGGTGAAAGAAATCCTTAGTTCCTATGATCCACTCCCTCTCATTGCTTCATCTCCCATTCTGTTCATGAGGGCTCCATGAAAGCCGGTCCTTCTGCCCACCCTGCTGTGTAGGCCCAGATGCTGCTATACCCAACTCATTTGTGTGTGCTGTGTGGAATCCTCTTCTTTGGGTTGCTAACATATCACTAGCTTATCACAGCAGCAGCACACCTTTATCTTTTAAAACTACAATGAAAGTAGTTGGCCCTCTAAAGACTCCTGACATTCATATACATCCTTAATTAATCTGTGGGTCCAAGCACTGCACGCAGTCCACCTCAGTCAGCTGAAAGACATCCACACAGGCTCTCTGACCTCAACCCAAGCCAACAGGCAGCCATCTGTCAGCAATCCCCTCAGGCTCAAGTATCTTTGGGACAAATTGCCTGCAGGTCACAGCCAGGGAATACACATTTATTCCCCCTACCTGAGGGAACATTTGGTCTTGTTAATTTTTCACTACAGCCTTTATTTCTCATAAAGATATATGTACATATTAGCTATAAGAATGTTCAGCAAATAATTGTTTTTCATGTCAAAAAGTTGCAAACCCTCTGAATTTCCAATGATAGTATAAAAATAGATTAAAGCCCATCTACATCATGGAATACTATGTAGCTCCCCAAAATGTTGTCGCATAAATGGATCCATGGATATGAAAAGATGCTCACTCAGAATGTTTATTAGAACATACGCTCCATGAGGGCAAAGGCTTTGTTTTGTGCATCAGGATATCCTTAATGTGTAAACAGGGCCAGGCATATAGTAGCATTTATTAAATATCTACTGATTGAATCATATAAGAAATGGGAAAAGCGGGTGCCTGGGTGGCTCAAAGGGTTGAGCCTCTGCCTTCGGCTCAGGTCATGATGTCAGGGTCCTCGGATCGAGTCCCGCATCAGGCTCTCCGCTAGGCAGGGAGCCTGCTTCCCCTTCTTTCTCTGCTGCTTCTCTGCCTATTTGTGATCTATCTCTCTGTCAAATAAATAAAATATTTTTTAAAAAGAGAAGTGGGAAAAGCAGGTAACACAAGAGCATGGCTCCATTTCTATAAAAAGAAGCACTACACACTTATATGTAGAAAAGGATCTGGAAGAATATGCATCAAAATGTTATCAATAGTTTTCTCTAGCTGGGTGGACTTTTCTATACTTTATTTTATTTATTTTATTTTACTTTAAAGACTTTTATTTATGTGAGAGAGAAAGAGAGAGCATGAGCAGAAAGAGAGCAGAAGGAGAGTGAGAATCTCAAACAGAGTCCACATTGAGCACAGAACCTGACACAGGTCTCAATCCCATGACCCTGAGATTATGATCTGAGCAGAAACCAAGGGTCAGATGCTTAACCAACTGAGCCACCCAGGCACCCTAATACTCTTATTTTTATCCTTTTTTTTTCTGTGTACAGCATAAGGTTCTATCATAACATGGACCAAAACAAAAAAGAAACTATTAGGGGTGGGGGATTGGAGGGTAGAGCCAATCATAAAGTGAGTTCTTGCTTCTCAGATTCACTCATACTTTGCACGACAGACTAACACTACATTACCTATCCACAATCCTGCATATGACCTGGAATACTAATTTGCATTCACAGAACACTCCCCTTGGCTTGAACCTCATTGTCAGCCTGAGTTCTATCTAGTACCCACAGGATCCCCATCACTCTTGACAGACCCCATTCTAAGACTGAGCTCTGCAGGAGCATCCAATCCCGCCTCCAACTGGGAAAGGGACATTTACTACTCTTTTCATAAAAACAGATTGCCCATGTTTGCAGGACAGTCGTCCTTTCCTTACTACCACAAAGCATGAGATGTGAATACTTCTCACCCAATTTCTCCACCGGCAATGAAAAAAGCACCCAAAGGCATCACCTGCTGGGGCTTAGCAACAGTCCAACGGTGACTGTCCTGGGGAAAAACAGGGCAAACAAAAACACTGAAACTTTGTAAAGTCAGCTTGTGTCAAGTCGCCTTGCTACCAGAGCTGGTGTGTATAATCCTGTTTGGCTGAGCTAATTGGCTGAGCTCACTGATGATTTTATAGCCCCAGAAGCCGTCCTCTGATTGCAAGAATGAGAGTTGCCAAGTGATCTTAAACCACAGCACAGACGGGCCCAGTGCCATCAGAAGAATATCTGGGCAACGAGCTATTTTAAACAAATGCTCCTGTGGGTATAAGGATACTTTTCTGTCTAGACTCCTTCTAACACCTGTTGCTCACTCATCCTGCCCCCCACTCCACCTCCCCCTTGACATCACCATGGCCGAGACAAACCATGACCACCTAACCAAGCCCAGGGATGTGGCCACATGAACAGTAGACGTAGGCAGCCCAGGCATCACGGGTTCTGGCAAAGCCTGTCAGGCCCAGACAGTTCTGCTGCCAGGTGTCCAGGAACCATTTACAGGCAGAAAGCAGACCTGGCAAGCCATTATTTTTAAACTTTGAGATGCCCAGTGAAAAGAGTCTTCTTCCTAAATGCATCATGGCTTTGGTTCCGGCATGCAAACCAGTATCAAGAGTAGAAAGAGAGGCTAGAAGCACACTTGCTCAATCCAGTACATGCCTCCATCCTTAAGCCCCCTTTACCATATCCCCAATATGCAGTTGTCTAGCCTATCCTTGAATCCTTCTGGGGACCAGGAAGCTCACTACCTCCTAAAACAGCTCACTTTGTTTGAAAGAAGTCTTCTTTATACTAAGCTGAATCCCTTCCTATAGCCCTTCCTTCCCCTGTTACACTTTATAAGCCGCATGGAAAAAAATTTCTTATGTCTCTCTCATGTAATTCAAATCATCAAAGGTTTCTGCAACAGGCATATAAAGCAGTTCAGATACACAGGGAAAACAAGTGCTAGAATACTGGGGGAGTTTGCCAGTTCCTGGCAGCTTAGAGCCTGGGGACAATTGGGTAAGGCTGGGTTTGTGCTGAGTTAGCAGTCAGATCTGGAATCACGGCATAAACTCAGGATTCCAAAAGGGCAGTCCTCAGAAAAAAAGAAAAGAATGACAAAAGTTCATATACCAAAAAGATACTGTGTGATTCAAACTATATTCTAGATGGAACAGGAAAAAAATTACTGCCCCAATAACTCCCTACATACAAGTTCACATTCTCTGAAAAAATATTCACACTATATATGTAGGCTAAAAACTTTAAGTTGAAATCTTCATTTTAAATGGACTTTAGTTAGTTGTACAAAACCAAAGCACATCCTCTCTGGAGGAACACTTTAAATTCAAGCCTGAGGATTTATCACAGTTTTCAGAAACATAAGCTCAAAATCAAAAATCATCAAACATACAAGGAAATAAGCTATCAAGATCAGAAATTAGAAGAGAGAAAAAATTGCTAACTCAAATATAGATCACAGATATTATAATTATCATAAATAGAATATTAAATAAGTACGCTTAATGTGTTTAAAGACATGTTTAAATTTTTTAAGAATATGACAAAGGAAAAAGAAAATTTATCAAAACCAATAATTTAGAATGGAAAAATACCAAAGTAGAACCCCCCTACAAATAAAAAAATGCAAGAATGGAAATTATAAATTTGGTTGATAAGTGAAACTATGTAAAATGGAAAGAGAAGGAGTATATTTAAAAAGAGGTGGGGGGATGGGAGAGCCTGGTGGTGGGTACTGAGGGCACCTACTGCATGGAGCACTGGGTGTGGGGAATGGGCAATGAAGCTTGGAACACTGAAAAAAAATTAAAATTTAAATTTAAAAAAAGAGGTTAAAAATACACAAAATACAACATGGAAACAAACAGATGAAATATTGCAAGACATTAAAAGATATAGAGGATAGAATGAGAAGGTCCAACATATGTCTAATCTGAGGTCTAAAAAGAAATAACAGAAAGAGGCCGAAGCAATATGACTGAGTTTTATTCCAGGGAAAAATCCACAGATTCAGGTAGCACAGTAAATCCCAATGAAGAAAAGAAATAAAAAAGGGAAAAAACAAGCCTCGATCCATTACAGTGAATCTATAAACATCAAAAGCAAAAAGATCTTTAAAACAAACAAAGAGGAAAAAAACAGGTTACTATAAACAATTTAAATCAGACTGACAATTTAAATCAGACTGACAGCTGATTTCTCAATTACAACAATATAAGCCAGAAACCAGTAAAAATTATAACCTCAAAGTGCTGAAAGAAAATAAATGCCAGACTAATATTCTCTACCAAATGAAATTTACTTTAAAAACTGAGTGAAATAAATGTATTTTCAAAAAGAATCAAAACTAAAAGTATGCTACTAGAATAAATTCACTAAAGAATCTTCTAAAAGATGCACTTTAAAAAGAAAACGATACTGGGGAGCCTGGGAGGCTCAGTTGATTAGGCATCACCCTTCAGCTCGCATCATGATCTCAGGGTCCTGGGATCGAGCCCCATATCAGGTTCCCTCCTCTGCGGGGAGTCTGCTTCTTCCTCTGCCCCTTCTTCCCCTTGCTCCTGATCACTCTCGCTCTCTCGCTCAAAGTAATAAATAAAATCTTTAGAAAACTATCCTAAAAAGTAGGTCTTAGATGCAAGAAGGACTGAAGGACAAAGTAAATGTTAGTAAACATAAAGTAAACATAAATAAACTTTGACTGTATAAATAATAACAGTATGGTCATTTGAGAGGCTAAAAGATCAACAGAGAAATAAAACAAGAAGTCATGGCAACAGCAATCTTTTTTTTTTAAGATTTTATTTATTATTTGACAGAGAGAGACACAATGAGAGAGGGAAAACAAGCAGGGGGAGTAGGAGAGGGAGAAGCAGGGCTAAATTGAGAAGGGACCCCAATGCAGGGCTAAATCCCACAACCCTGGGATCATGACCTGAGCTGAAGGCAGACACTCAATGACTGAGCCACCCAGGCATCCCAACAATTTATAATAAAATAAAGAAAAGAAGATTGAAGTTATGGCATTTGATTTCTCAAACAAAAGGGCAATAAAGATAGTAATTATCTTTGGACATTATTAAATACATCTGTTAAAATTTCTAGGGTAACCATTAAAGCAATTGAAATAGAGTTTATGATTTCTAAACTACTACTATTATTCAACACAAAACAAAAGGAAATAAACACTAAAAATATGGGGGTAAACATGCAATAAGATAAAAAACAAACCCAAATCAAATGGGAATCATGATATAACGTAAAGAGATTAAGCTCTACAATTAGAAATAAAGGCACTCATTCTTTAATCCAGCTATACACTAACTATAAGAAACAGAAAACAATGAAGAATAAGAATACAGAAATAGTGAAAGTAAAATATGCCAAGTTAATACTTAACTTAATATTTAAAAGAAAGTTGAGATATTCTTATCAGACAAAATACATTTCAAGGCCAAAAAAAAGTATTATTCACTTGGAAAGTATAACACTCTGGACCCATAGGCCCCCTAAGAATTAGAGCTTTAAAAATATAAGGCAAAAGTTAAAGAAACCAGAAACCCTGACAGTATCACTACTACAGAAGGAAACTGTATACACCTCTCTTAGTGAATGATAAATCAAACAGACAAATATATCACAAAGGATATGTGGATTTTCCCATTTAATATGTATTCTAATCTTGCTTTAGTGTATCTTCCTATACTGTGAAGCTAGAAACCTAAAGCTATATTTCCTGGGTTTGCACGTATGACCCGGTTTTCTGGTATAATCTTAGTCTCTATGCCCATTTCCCTGACATAACTATTAAGAGCACCCCCTTTTACACTCAGAAGTGTCCAGTATGGATAACAAATTGTACTATTGCTTTACTTATATGTAAACGACCATAAAAGCAAAAGTTTTTTGCATTCTATGACTCCAATATCTAAAGCCAGGTTACATTCAGAGATACAATTTTTCCAAAGAGGTGAACAACTCTCCTGGACAAAATAAGATATAGTCTTCCCAGATTTACATGATACGACATTCCTCAGAATTCAGTATATATTAAAAGATGAAGACACTTTAGAAAGTCATGCAGGATGTGGGACAATTCTTCACTGTATGAGGCTGTTCCACACATTTCAGGACATTAAACATTTACTACTTCCTGCCCACTAAGTGCTGGTTGTGCATCCTCCAATTACCGTAACAAAATCAAAATGCTCCCAACATGGTGGCTTCACCCCAGTTCAAAACCACTGAGTGCAGATGGCAGAGGCAATTAAGAGGCCATTTCATTTCATGTGAACATCAAGAACCTAAATATATGCCAGGGACTCTGAAACCTTTCAGTACATACTCTTTTCCTGCAGGTAAAGTGCCTCCCTTCAGGCTCCATAATAAGTTAGACAGTGGCTATGGGCCTGAATTTACCATACCTCCACCCTAGAAGACATTACTAAAAATTTATCTTTAAAAAAATAAACTGCTTTAGAACAGTTTTAAATTGACAGAAAAAAAATTGTAAAGATAGTTTCATATACACCCAGTTTTCCCTATTATTAACATCTTACGTTAGTATGGTACATTTGTTACAATAAACCAACACTGATATATAGAATATTTATACATAATTTTACAATGTTATACAATATTATTATTGTTATTATCAACTGAAGTTCATACTTTATTCAGATCTCCTTAGTTTTTACCTAATGTCCTTTTTCTGTTCTAAGAGTCCATCTAAGATACCACATTATATCTAATAGTCATATCTCCTTAGCTGTGACAGTTTTTCAGACTTCCTTAGTTTTGATGACCTTAACAGCTTTGCAGAGTTCTAGTAGGTATTTGGTAGAATGTCCTTCACTTGAAATCTGTCTCATAGACTGTACTTATGTGCTCTTAGGAGGAAGACCTCACAGATAAAGTCCCATTTTAATCACATCATATCAAGGGTAACTGCTATCAACAGGACTTATCACTTTTTATGTTAATCTTAATCACCTGGCTCAGGTCGTATTTGTCAGATCCCTCCACTGTGGAACCACTAGTTATTCTCCCTTTCTATACTATACTTTTTGGAATGCACAGTTACATGGGGAGTTAAGCTCACCCTCCTTGAGGACAGAGTACCTAAATAAATTACTTGGAATTCTTCTACATGGAAAATTTCCACTTTCTCTCATTTATTTATATATTCAATTATTTATTTATATCAATATGAACTCATGGATATTTATTTCATATTTTGGGTTACTGTCCAAAAATATTTTATTTATCTTGTTTCTGAGATTGTTCCAGCTTTTGCCATTGGAAGCATTTTCCATTGTCTCCTATGTCTTTTTACATACCCTGATTGTTGTGGGGGGGGTGGATTTCCGGCTCGGCGGGCTGCCCTTACTTGCTGACACTACGTGATGCTGTAGGATCATCTTGTGTATATCCTGCAACCACTCCTAGAATCAGCTACTTCTTCACTTCTTTTATTGGAGAATTGAAGAATAATGTTACAAGCAGGATGTACACCTTGCTATAGGGGTCATGTTGCCTCCAGCCTCTTCAGCTGACAGCAAGGAAATACATGTGTATATAGTAACCCAAGTATATAATCATATCTAGAAATATTTCTACACATGATCATCTGTATCTGTATTAGCCTAAATATATTAGGCTATGAGTTCGTACTGGGATCTCCAAATCTCCTCCTACAAGTATCAGTCTAATGTCCTCTTCTTGCTTACCAACAACCACCACTCCAACACTGAGAGACCATCCATTTACTTAATCATGTAATTCCAGTATACAACAGTATCGGAATTTTTAATTCATGTTCCCATGGGAAAGTTTATTAACCTAAGAGCTATGCTTATGTACATTGGCATTTGCCTTTAGACCCACAGATGGCAACATTTCCAAACTTACTTAGATTAGTACCTTTCCCTCTACCCCACCCCATTCAGAGAGGTTTTCTCATACATTTGTAACATAGCTAGATTGTTTTGTCATATTCTCTGTTTCATCCTGGGATCCCCTGAGGTCCTAAATTATTTTTTTATTTGACTACATTAAGGTTCACTCTTTGTACTCCTAAGTTTTATAGGTTTTAACAAATGCATATTGTCACGTATTCAGTATCACAGTAACCTATGAACAGCTGAACCATCCTAAAAAAAATTCCCCTATGATGCACCCTCTCACTACTAAAGCCCTGGCCACCGCTGATGTTTTTACCAACCCTATAGTTTCAAAATATCATATAATTTATAACTGGAATCATACAGTATATAGCCTTTTCACACAGACTTATTTCATTGGCAATATGCATTTACGACTCACACACACCTTTTGATAACTTGATAACTCATTTATTTTATCACTGAATAATATTCCATTGTATGAATATAACAGTCTTTTCATCCATTCACCTACTGAAGGACATCTTGGTTATTTCCAATTTGGGGCAATTATGAATAAAGCTGTTATAAATATTCATGTGTGGGAGTTTTTTTGAGGGCATAAAGTTTAAATGATTTGGATGAATACCTACAAGCATACTTGTTGGATACCACAGCAAACTATAATTAAATTTGTATGGAAATTGTCATTCTTGTTTCCAAAGTGGCTATATCATTTTGCAATGAATGAGAGTTCCTTGTGCTCTGCATCCTTGTCAGCAATTGGTAGTTTTTTAGATTTTGACTACTCTAATAGGTGTGGGATGGTGTCTCAGAGTTGTTTTAATTTACAATTTCCTAATGACAAATAAGGTTTAACATCTTCTAAAGGCCTGAAATCTACACAATTTTTTTGTAAAGTATCTGTTCAGATCTTCCATTTTTTTTAGACTGTTTTCTTATTGTTGAGTTTTAAGAGTTTTTGCATATTTTAGATACAAGTCCTTTATAAGATAAGTGTTTTGTAAATATTTTCTGCCAATCTCTGGCTTGTCTTTTCATTCTCTTAATAGCATCTTTCAAAAAGCAGAATTGCTCTTTTTAATAAAATTCAATTTGTCATTTTTTTTCTTTCATGGATGGTGCTTTTGGTATTGTATCTAAAAACTATGAACCAAACACAAGGTTACCTAGATTTTTCTCACCTTTTTCTTCCCGAAGTTTTATAACACTGCCATTTACACTTAGGTCTATGACACATTTTGACTTAATTTCTGTGAAAGGTATAACATCTGTGTGTCACTTCATGTTTTTGCATATGGACATCCAATTGTTCCAACTCCATCTGTTGCAAATACTATCTTTTCTACATTAAATTGCCTTTGTTTCTTTGTTAAAGATCAGTTTATTATATATTTGTGCTGATCTATTTCTGCGTTCTTGTCTGTTCCGTTGATCTCTGTGTCTATTCTTCTACTGTGCTGGCTATTCCATATAAACTTCAGAATCAGTTTGTTAATATTTACCAAATAACTTGCTAGGATTTTGATTTTATTATTTTGAATCCATAAATCAAACTGGAAAAAAACTGATATCTTAACCGTATTGAATCTTCCATGAAGACAAAATATCTCTCCACTTATTTACATCTTTGCTTTTTTAATTAGTGTTATTGTATTCTGAATATAGTTCCTATATATTTCTTTGGATTTATGCCTACTCATTTTTTGTTGCTATAAATGGAATTTATAATTTCAAAATTAAATTTTTCCCATGCAAATAGGTATGCAGGTAACTTATATAGAGTATTCCTAATTCATCCCTCCTATCTCTTAGGACAGTGCTATCATTCATTTCATTTATTCATATGCTACAATCACACAATACACTGTTGCTATTAATTTTTAAGTAAATGGGTACTTTTAGATCAATTAAGAATAAGACAAATAAAAAATATTCTTTATTCCTTTTCTAACATTCTTTCTTATGTAGACCTGAGTTTCTCACCTATTTCATTTTCCTTCTACTTGAAGAACTTCTTTTAACACTTCTTACAAAGATCTGGTGGTCACAAATTTCTTTAGTTTATTTTTAATCAGAAGATGTCTTTATTTCTTCTTCACTTTTGAAGGACAATTTCAGTGTATATAGAATTCTAGGTTTGTAGGGTTGTTGTTTACACTTTAGGTATTTCATTCCACTGTCTTTTTGTTTCCATGGTTACTAGTGAGAAATTCACTATAGTTCTTATCCTTATTCCTCTAAAGCAAGATATTCTTTCTTATAGCTTCTTTCAAGATGTTTTCTTTGTCTTCAATGTTCTGCATTTTGAATATGATATGTCAAGCAGGTATTTTTCCTGCTTGGTGTTTTCTGAGCTTCCTGGATCTGTTCTTTGATGCCCATCATTAAGTTTGGAAAGTTCTTGGACATTATTTCTTCTGTTCTGTTTTCTCTTTCTTCTTCTGGTATTCCAATTGTACATATGTTATACCTTTTGAAATTATGCCTATAATTCCCAGGTGATCAGTTCTATTTTTTGTGGCAGTATCTTTCCATTCTTTCTTAATTTGCATTTCAGTTTGGAAAGTTTCTATTGACCTATCCTCAAGCTCGATGATTTTTTCTTTGGTTGTGTCCTGTCCACTAAAGAGGCCATCAAAGACAT
This sequence comes from Spilogale gracilis, assembly GCA_004023965.1. Lineage (NCBI taxonomy): Eukaryota > Metazoa > Chordata > Mammalia > Carnivora > Mephitidae > Spilogale > Spilogale gracilis. The sequence goes on along the minus strand of PITA01002735.1, from coordinate 47,847 downwards.
TCTTCATCTCTGCTACAGTGTTATTTATTTCTACCATTTCCTTTAATCCTCTCCTAGAATTTCCCTTTCTCTGCATACATTATTAACAGGTTCTTGCATGGTGTCTACTTTTTCCATTAGAATCCCTAACTTATAAACTGTGGTTATTACTTTAAAATCTGTAACTGATGATTCCAACACTGTGTCATATCTGAGTCTGGTCCTGATGCTTCCTCTATCTCTTTAGGCTATTTTATTCTTGCCCTTGGCAAGCCTTGTGGCAAAGCATGAGAGAAAAATAGCATCCTATCATCATATGATTAAATCCCAACTTTTAATGGGCCTGTGTCTCTGGATTGTGCCCTTCACTAATTCTTCTTTTAGATTTCCTCCACTCTCCCTCAAAAAAGGATGGCTGGAGAGAGCTAGAGAAAAAAAGAATGTCCTTTCCCCAAAGACATAGGCTTTGGCAAAGTATTTTCCCATGGAGAACAGGCCTGTATTAGGGGACATACTCTTGGCATATCACAATGATTACCCTTCTCCTCCTTCTGCCAAAACTACAGGAGATTTTCTTGGATCTTCACTATGAGAACCTGGTGGTATTCTAGAAGATAAAACCCACAAAAGTGTGAGAGTCTCCCTAAAACTACAGCAGTAGGAATTTCTCACTCTCAGGCTAGCCCATACTCAGCTTCCAGTAATTCATCAATTACCACTTAATTATCAAATTTTCCAGCAGCTTCTTCTCCATTTATGTAGTTCTCAGGTGTGGCTGTTTGGATTCACCTGTTTCTCCAACTGTCAGGGTCATGATTTGCCTGGCAACTTCATTTCTGTGATGGGTATGAGAAAAGTCACTGATATGCACTCTGATCGGTTTTTCTTGTAAGAACAGGAATGATTGGGGTGCCTGGGTGGCTCAGTTGGTTAGGCCACTGCCTTCGGCTCAGGTCATGATCCCGGAGACCCAGGATCGAGTCCCACATCGGGCTCCCTGCTTGGCGGGAAGCCTGCTTCTCCCTCTCTCCCTCCCCCTGCTTGTGTTCCCTCTCTGGCTGTGTTTCTCTCTGTCAAATAAATAAAATCTTAAAAAAAAAAAAAAAAAGAACAGGAGTGATGACCTCTAATCGAAAGTGTCTATAGAGCTGAAACTGAAAATCTAAAAATTACCCACTTTAGTGAGAAAAAAATTAAAGCAATATAGGCAAAATGTGGTAATTGTTAAAGCTGAAGGTAAATTTATAGGGGTTCTTTATAAAACTCTATTTTTAAGTGTGTTTGAAAATTTCCATAACAAAAAAGGTTTTTAATAAAAATTATTGCTAAGTATCTGAAACAGGTCAGTTTTAATTAATAGGGCTGGGGAAGAAAAAAATCAGTCATTAGTCAATTATATTTACTAAATGTCTAATACATGCCAAGGTCTGTGCTTTGGAATAAAGATGAAGACTACTATTTCACCTACCCTCATGGAATTGGGAAATTCTGGCATTAAATAAGTAATTACAAACTAATTACTTGTGCTACGAGCTAGAAAGATAATTTTTTTTGGGGGGGGGAATGTGCTGTGGAAGCAGATATAGAGAATAGAGAATAGAGAATCTAAGCTGGTTTGGAGGGTTAGAGGAGGTCACCTCAAAGACTATCAGAAAAGATGGTGCAGGAGGAACCCCTTGACTGTGCCTATATCCAGGAGAACCAACAGTGTAGATCAATGATAAAACCTGATGTTAGACAGGATCCAAGGGCTGGCCTCCAAGGGTATACATAATAATGATAATGTTAAAGCGAGAAAGAATGTTTCCAAAGCAAGCAAGCTTTCCACAGGTTGAAATCCCAAGTACCCACTTAGACCTCTGACCACCTGAATTTAATTTGTACAACAAAGTGAGATTTTTACAACTCATTCTTGCTTTCTATAAATAGTAACGTCTTCATGAACCCTCCTTCCCTATACATTCAAATTCTCTTTACATACCAGCAAAGTCTAGTTTAATTTGTAGTTGTTGTTGTTTAAAGGTTTTATTTATTTGAAGAGAGAAATACAGCGAGAGAGGGAACACAAGCAGGGGGAGTGAGAGAGGGAGAAGCAGGCTTCCCACCGAGCAGGGAGCCGATGTGGGCCCAATCCCAGGACTCCAGGATCATGACCTGAGCCAAAGGCAGAGGCTTAAGGACTGAACCAGTGAGGCAAGCCCTTTTGTTTTGGTTTTGGTTTTTTTGGTTTTTTTTTTAAGATTTTATTTATTTATTTATTTATTTATTTATTTATTTATTTATTTATTTATTTTGTAGTTTTGTTCCTAGAGTAATCCCAGAGAAGGACTGAGACTTCATGTTGCAGGGGGAAGGAGTGAGGCAATGAGGGATTAAAATTTTGGAATTATGTGCTCAGGTGTTGCATGTGTTTGGTTGCAACACATAAATTAATGCAAGCTACATGTTTTTTGTGTGTAACATTTTCCTCAGCTGACAAAATGCTACACACAGAAATTATGCCACTTACCAACTCTAGTGTGGACTATTATTAAGGAAGTTAAACAATGATGTCTATATCAGTGTTTTCTATTGATTTATTCTATAGCTAATGGTAATTTATGATGGTAATTATTAAAACATAGATCGATCACATTTAGAGCAACAACTAAACCTCCCAAATTATTATCAATTTATATTTTTTAAATAACAGCAATTAATCATTATTACAGTTAAATGATAATGATTTGTAATATGGTATCATATGTTTGCTCTAAACAATAAGAGGAGCATTAATCTATCATGGTGAGACTAATAGCACTAATAATGGAAGAGTGACGACTGCTAATCCCTTCTGATTATTAGCATTAAAATACTCAAATCAGCATGCCTGGGTGGCTCAGTGGGTTAAGCATCTGCCTTCAGCTCAAGTCATGATCCCAGGGTCCTGGGCTCCAGTCCTGCATCAGGCTTCCTGCTCAGCAGGGAGCCTGCTTCTCCTTCTGCCTGCTCTGCCTGATGCTCCTGCTGCTCCTACTGCTCTCCCTGGTTGTGCTCTCTCTCTCTTACAAATAAATAATCTTTAAAAAAATAGATAAATAAAATAAAATACCCAAATCATCAAAATCCCAGTGAAATAAAATCTAGTAAAGGCATAGGGCCAAAAATGTGATCTGTTTTCACCAAGTCGACCAAACCAGGATTATAGATCAGTGGTCCACAACAGCAGCTGCCCATTAGAAAATATTGAGGGCCTTTTTTTAAAAAACATATCCTGGGCTCCTTGGTGGCTCAGTGGGTTAAAGCCTCTGCCTTTGGCTCAGGTCATGATCCTGGAGATCCGGGATCGAGTCCCACGGTGGGAAGCCTGCTTCTCCCTCTCTCACTCCCCCTGCTTGTGTTCCCTCTCTGGCTGTGTTTCTCTCTGTCAAATAAATAAAATCTTTAAAAAAAAAAAAGATCCATGCCAAGCGCCCCCTCCCCCTCCCAGGGAACCAGATTTAATCAGCATGGGTGTGGTCAAGGTTTTGAAAGTTCCCTGAGAAATTCTAATGCACAGCCTGAGTTGAGAACCACTGCTCCAGATGTTTGATTTTCATGCCTGAGAATGTAGATGAATTTGCTCCTAGGGGCACACTGAATTCCGAAACCTACTTGCCCAGCCTCTGTCAATCAATGCCGTGTATAGCGGAGGAATGAGTTGTTAGTTTTAGTTGTCAGGGAATTTTCTTCATGGAAGAGAAGTACATTAAAATACCAAATTACAGTATTTACATATTTCGTGTTTTTTTCCAACTGCGTTCCCATAGCAACTAAATCCATTTGCTCCCTACTTTCTTCTGAGTTATTTTCCATCATGAGCCATGCTTTATTAGAGAGGCAAACAGTTTGCCCTCTGAAATGACTGTTTTGCTGTTTACTATTTCTTTGCCAGAGAACTCAACTCGAGTTACATCATTCTTACTCCTGCGCTCCCCAAATTCAATCAAGTTAGCTTTGCTAGTTTGGGCAGAGATAGTGACCCTGACCCTTTTTCTCCATTTGGAGCAGTCCCTGGGTTTTTTCTAATGAGCGGGCCAAAAGGCAAGTGGAGGGGAAGGTTTCCCTCAGGGAACCTGTGACTGGGGGAAAAAAAAATGCAAGTGAGGAATTGATTCAACCCCAAGCAGTGACCAATTAGCTTAAATCAGCTGTGGATGAAGGCGAACCCAGCTCCTGAGGACCTCGTTACGTTTGGCCAGGAAGGCTCACTGGTAGAAAGGCATCGTGGTTGCAGATGGCCACCTGCTACCAAGCAGGGAGAAAGTGAGTCCTGCTTCAGCCACAAAAGAATCACCTGAATGCTCTGAGAGGAGGCCCAAAGGAGTTATAGGACACTAAGATTTCTTTGTGATTTCACCCAGACTTGGCAGACGGCAGGCGCCTGTTTGAAATGCTGACATTTCACTTGCTACTGGGGCTTTGCTTTGCAAGGAGACAGGGATGCCATAGGAGACCGCAGGAGAGAGGAAGGCTTCAGGACTGCTCCCCTGCCTGATGCCAGGATGGACCAAGGCTTCAGGACTGCTCCCCTGCCTGATGCCAGGATGGACCTGGGTTGCCAGTACCAGAGGAGAGACAAACAAGCAACACCAGAGACCAGGAGATGCTTCAAAATGGTCTCTTCTCACTTGCTGACTCAGAAGCCTCCTTCTGTGCCAGCAGCATTAATGGAGAAGACTGGCTTCCTCCTCTCTCCCAGAAGAAAAATAAAATAGAGAGCTATGGTGCCACTGCCCCCTGGGCACAAGGGCTGGTTCCCTAGTACCATCTCAGGATGCAACAACAGAACTCATACACAGTGGGTTTCCCTCCCACCTGTAGGATCCCAGTGCAACTTACATATGTGCATCGTTACACTGCCCACTGCCAGGCTCAAAGGGTCATAGATAAAGTCCTTCAGGAGCCATCTACAACACGACTGATTCAAGAATAACCTCCAGCATCAGTTAGGGTCAACAGCAGGCAACAGCACACTCAAATTTGGTGATCTGAGGAGGGTTTCATTAAGGGACTGTTGACAAAGGTATGGGCCGAGAGTAGGAAAAAACACAAGAGATGGTGTTCAACCTCAGAACTAGGACTGATAGGACACTGTTACCACCCTGGGCCTGAATGACAGGAAGCAGAGACAACGCTGTGTAGAGCTGACTGGAGCTGAGACCTTCAGCTGAGGGAGAAAGCCAAGACACCTGGAGCCACTTAGGGAGGGGCCCAAGGAAGTGAATACCTGGACCTCATTCTCCTCTCTCTTTTCCATCTGCAGCCAGAACTCCCACTGCTAAACCCAACCAGAAGCTGAGGGCATGGTAGCTCATTGATGCAGCCTACACAGGTCAGCCTCTTGCAACACAAAACAAGGTGACGTGGGGAGAAAGAATCTAGGAGAGGGGAGGTAAAGACATAAAGCACTCTGTGTTACACACTCGAGCTGCTGAGATACGCCATGAGGGAGATACATTTGACCCCTCCCAGGTATCACCCAACGTGGGGTCAACAGTGTCTGGGGGCTGAAAGGGAACACCGAGGGCTTGCGTTATGTTCGACCACAAAGAAGGCAAGTAGAAGCCTGACTTGCACAAGGGCACAGATCACGATGATACTGAGAGCACAAACACCAGCATCCTAGCCTTCTTCAGTGGTACATATCAGACTTGAATCACTGGGCTCCCCTTTTATGCTCCTCCTGCTCAAAAAGAAATCATGAGCACCTTGACATGCCCACTTCACATGGAACATTTGCATGGCTACCTATGTAGAAAGGACAGTGTAAAGGGGAGCCCCATTTCTGAAGTTTGTTGTCCTTTGCACTGAGAACATGCAATCTTAACAATAGTCAAGCTTTAGGAATCTGACAAGATGATACTTGATGGTTCAAAGCCCGGTACCTAAGGAAAATCTACAAGACTAGTGGTCCCCATTCTGATGGAGCTGGAGGAAGAGCATTTGAAACTAGACATACAGGGGGATATGGATGCAACTTTTGGTGGGTGCAGGGAGGCACTAATGATTATAGCATCTACCCTATGTGATTTTGGAGATTCTGTCAAACACCCTCTGGGTTTGGGCTTCTGCTTTTATTACAAGGAACCTGAAGAGTAAGCACCATGTATGACTCCAAAAAGGAAGCTGAGTCCAAATACTCATGGTGACAATGGGAAGTATCACAGCTTTTTAAACTCAAAATTACATACAGAGTTGACAGCTCATTCTCTACAGCAACTTATTCATAAAAATTCAAAATTTCATGTCCTGGATGTCAAAGCTAGTCCACATCTACACCTTATTTGTTCAGCTCTGAAAGTGGCCCACTCTCCAAGGTTATTTTTTTAAGGTTTTTTTTTTTTTTTTTTTTTTTTTGACAGACAGAAAGAGACAGTGAGAGAGGGAACACAAGCAAGGGGAGTGAGAGAGGGAGAAGCAGATTTCCCGCCGTTGAGCAGGGAGACTGATGTGGGGCTTGATTCCAGGATCCTGGGATCATGACCTGAGCCGAGAGCAGAGGCTTGATGAATGAGCCACCCAGGCACCCCTACGGTTGTTAAGAAAACAAAATTTATCAAACTGTTTGAAGGAAGAGAAGATGGAGCAGTAGAAATCAGATTCTAACTAATTTAGGCTCTCAGTGCTTTGCACTGCTTTTATTCAACAAGTTAATTTTTTCCTAATCGCCCGCCTCATAAGGCATCTCATATATGGATCATCTAAGAATCATCTTTGTTGTCTTCATAGCTACAGTGAGCATATTTTCCCAAATAAATACTAAAATTTACCACCTTGACATGTGCTAACCTGGAAAACATATGGTCACCATGGTTATGATACATACAGAGACACTTCAGAGGTAACCGCATCCACAATAATAGCCAAAAATAGTCTCTCAAAAGCTGCTCTTTAACCCATGAACCTGTTCTCCAGGAAATTTGATTCCTGCGATCAGAGTGGTTCAGAGTTAAGTTCAGACAAATGGGAGCATTTGTCACTTCCTTTGCACTTTCATCCTTCTGCCCACCCCCATACCCAACAATCACCTCTGCTTCACCTCAAAACAACACAGCAAACATGCTGAACACAAACAACACCCTCCACTCTGCTCTCAAGCCATGGAACTTCTCCACTGTGGTTACCATGCGCAAGCAATAGCGTTATCTGCAGCGTGGCAATCCATTTAACCCAGACGTCTGAGATTGCCATCATGGAGAAAGACCCTTTAGTTTTCTACCTTTCATCTATTCTCCATTCCACGGGATACTCGGGTCTTCACCACTCTTGTCTCTTTCACAGACCCAAATCAGTAATAAGAAGTGCTTAATAATAAGACAGCCACACGTTGTCTTGAGTGACTGAAGAGAAGGTTCTGGGCAGGAGAAATACAACTGGGCCCAAATGGAAGGGCAGAACTGATCATCCTCCATCCACTGGGTTTGTAGTTGGATATATGACAAAGGATTTGTATAACCTTTCCAGTCGGTAATGAGGAGCTGCCACCAGTTTTTAAGCAGGAGTGTAGATTAATCAAAGCTAACTTTGATGGCCACGGGAGGGATGAAAAAGGCGAAGTGGGGACATAAGACTACAGGTGGGACACCAGGTGAGCAAAAGTGACAGCCCAACTACAGCAGTAGCCATAGAGAAGGAGACAAAAATAGAGAATTTCTGAAAAGAAAACTAATCAACATACTCAAATGCTGTCATGAAGTTAAAGAGAATAAGATTTTTTGAAATTAGGCACTTGACTTTCTGGCTGGTGTTAAGAAACTGAAAAGGACACGATCCCTTTTCTCAGAAAACTTTTACTCTGGTTGAGGAGCCCAAAAGTGTCACTGCAAAAAGTATCTGGAACAGTTTAACATCTTGAAATATTTGTTAAATGACTAAGACGATACTCTTCCATCTTTTTTTCTCCTTCCCACCTCTTTGCACTTCTCTTTTCTTCCCAGAGAACTATCTCTTCCCAGCAGACAATAGGTCGCCACAAAAATCAATAATTTGGTGTATGAGTTTCCTTAACTTAAGGGTATTTTCCTTTCCTTGTGTCGGTTTGAACCTTACTTACCATATTAAGTGGTAGAGTTTATTGTATTTCATTTGTATTTTCTTTTATTGAGAGGAGGGAGATGAAATTGGAGGCAGAATGGTAAAAGATTCTTATACCCCTTTTCTGGTCACTTGAAAAGGCAACCCCAAAGGATGAGTATTTACTCTTGACAAGGCAAATTCTAACTCCACTGGAACAAAAACACAAATACGCAGCTACAAACCAAATCTTTGCCCCAAAATAGTAGGACTATGTGGTCGACGGAATTCTTGGAAGACACAGTTCCTCAAAGGGGATCTCAGCCTGCTCCAAGATAATAGAGCTCTTGCTTAAATTGCTTGCATGTAAGCCCAAAATTCAGAGGTGCCCAAGGTGTAAAGGTATGAAATCATGAGATTGAGTCTGCAAAGCACACAGAAACAAAGAAACAAATCTGTTTTGATATTATAAAGCAACTATCAAATATCATAAAATCCTCTCAAAGTCTTCTGTTTCCTACCCTAAGCCTCATTTCATTAAAATGTCCCAAACCACCTTGTGGAAATGTTTTACATGTCAACAGAGGCACAAACAGTAACCAGAGGAGACAAAGAAAAATCAAGCTCAGACTTAGAGATTTATATATAGAGTGGCCAGACATTCTTTTCCTTGTTCTGCCCTTTGCACTCACATTCTGTAGATCAAGTATCTAATTGCTATGCTCGATGCTCAAGTGCCCCTGCATACAATATACCACCTCTTGTCAAAACCCACATTGTCCTCCCCCTGCTTTTTGGTAGTCTTCCCAACCTCTATTACTAGTGTAGTGGTGGGGTTTGCTTTCATTCCTCCTCTACATACACCAAATTCCATCCAGAGCACTTACTCGCCTGGCTTGTCTGGCATCTTGCCACATGCGGCTAGCATTCCTGGAAGGGTAACATCTTCATCCCCTTCCATTTCCCCTCTTTTCCATTTCCTATGATTTTCTCTGTTTCTGTTCTTGGGCCAATCCTCCCTGCAGCTACATGTGTTTTCAAATCTGCCCTGTATTTTTAAATTATCCTGGTATTCTTAGCCTTTGGGCTTGCAGGACTCATTCAAACTCTCTCATCTTTCTTCTGCAGCCTTTCCAATTATTTCTGGGTTTCATTTTGCATGGTCTACCCATAACTTCTTTTTAAGTAAAATTTACTTTCTAAACAGTAAAATGCTTTACCAGAATCAGTGGTTTCTGTAACCTGTCCTTGAAGCACAACTTCGAAGTCTTCATGACGACTGATCCACCCCATCCATTTGCTTTCTTTCAGTCTGGCTTATCCAGAGCTCTGTTATCTCCTCATGGTGTCAGAGTAAGAGAGCACATTCTCCTGTTAGAAAATGTTCCCAAGGGGGCGCCTGGGTGGCTCATTTGGTTAAGCGACTGCCTTCAGGTCAGGTCATGATCCCAGAGACCCGGAATAGAGTCCCACATCAGGCTCCCTGCCCGGCGGGAAGCCTGCTTCTCCCTCTTTCAGTACCCCTGCTTGTGTTCCCTCTCTGGTTGTGTTTCTCTATGTCAAATAAATAAAATCTTTAAAAAAAAAAAAAAAAGAAAGAAAATGTTCCCAAGAATGGGAAACTCATGCTAAGAGTGACTGCACCAATAGCCTGCATCTCTTCTAGTCTTCTATGTTGCTTGCCTTCCCCATGATCTAATCATTCCACCCAAAAGGAATTTCTGAGCCTTGTACAAGCACATACACAGAACACATAGATTTACCCTGGGAGCCCATTGTGAAAATGCACCAGTAATTATCCCACAATCCATGTGATCTTCACTGTCTTCCTATTGGTGTTGATGCTCAATAGTCCGATGTGTGAATTCAGTTTTCTAGGAGTAATCCTCCTTCTCTCTGTTGTGAGCTGACACAGCTGGATAAAAGCCCTCACTGAGTAGGGATAGTCTTGGCATTTTGATGAGTACAGTAGAAGATCATATCTAATACCCATTTAGTTTTAGTTCAAAACACAAATTTTAAATGCCACAGAAAGTAGATTTATAGATCATTCTGCCTATAATGTTCTGCTTATGATAACACTACAGACACATATTAAGATATTCATACCTCAAAAAAAGGACTATAAGAACTTTTGTAAGATGCCCATTTGAACCCATGCATTAACTTCCTATCTTTCCTTTATTCCCACTGAAATAGCCAAAAAAATTAAAATGAGGGAGAAAACACCTATGTCAACCCTGGAAAACAGGGAAAGTTGTAACAAATATTTGACCAAAAAATCATTGTGACCTTTTTAACTAGGAAAATATAAAATAAAATTGACTCAAGAAAAGAAATATAAGTAAGTTAATATCATCAAAAATTCTAAAAATATCATTGAGAAATTGTCAAAACATAAGGGACATTCTAATGCTATTTAATCTGTTAAGGAGACTAGAAAAATGATCAAAATTTTCCAACTCAATTTTAAAAACCAACCAGTATAAAACTGGCACCAGAAATCGGCAAATACAGCACAGAAAGCTATAGACCAACATCACTTAGGAACACTCATGCAAATATTTTAAGAAATATTAGCAAATCAAATCAGCAACATATTTTAAAAATAATAAGCCATAACTGCAATAGATTAAAGATGACTCCAAATTCTTTGCTATTCCTCCCTTTAGGAAGTGGAGCCTAATTCCCTTCTACTTGAATCTGGGCTGACCTTAGCAATTTGCTTGACCAACACAACTCAGCAGAACTTCTGTGATTAGGTCATAAGCAGTCTTGCCACTTCCATGTCTAACTGTGTGACAACATATTTAGTTTCAGCCCACTCAGATAGATTAAATAAATAAACAGGAACAAAAAGTATTGAAGCCACCTACCAAAATATTAACAGTTATTCTAAAAGATTATAGGGGTTTTTAATCTTTAAAAATTTTGTATATATGATTTTTCTAACTTTTCTCCAATAAACATATATCATTTTTGTGTTTTAAAATGTGGACATAGTTCTTAAATATACCCATTGTAGACCGTATATCTTTGAGTTTATCTGAGCCCTTTTTGAATACTATCATACTGTTACCTAAGTACTTCTTAGAATGAAGAATATCAGTATTTTACTATGAAAGTACAAAACTTTACACCTTCTTTTGTCCTTAAACTACCATTAGAATATGCTCCTTACTCTTTCTTTCTGAGTTGTTATTCACCTGATTCTTTATCTTCATGACACTGTACATCTTTTATCCTATACCACTCCACTTTCATCTTCCCAGATTGAGAAAATTACGTAGCCAGCTCATCCTCATAAAGGAGCACTCTCTTGCCCCATCTCTGTTTTTTTTTTTAAAGATTTTATTTATTTATTTGACAGAAAAAAACACAGCCAGAGAGGGAACACAAACAGGGAGAGTGAGAGAGGGAGAAGCAGGCTTCCCGCTGAGCAGGGAGCTGATGCTGGGCTCCATCCCGGGTCTCTGGGATCATGACCCGAGCCAAAGGCAGTTGCTTAACCAACTGAGCCACCCAGGGCCCCATCCCATCTCTGTTTTTACTGCAGTATTAAAATGACCACAGGGCCAGAAATTAGCAGTTTAAGGACAGTCCCTGACTTACGATGATTCAGCTCACAATTTTCAACTTTATGATGGTGTGAAAGCCATAATCATTCAGTAGAAACTGTACTTCCAATTATGAATTTTGATCTTTTCCTAGACTAGGAGTATTGGGTACAATCCTCTCCCTTTGTGAAGCTGGGCACTGACAGCCAGCCGCAGCTCCCATCAGGTCCCAGTCAGCTCCCAGTCAGCCACGTGAGCATGGATGTAAATAAGCCATACACTGACAACTGTTCTGTTTCCCACATTCAGTGCAGTATTCAATACATTACATGAGATCCAACACTTGATTATAAAATAGGCTTTGTGTTGGATGATTTACCCAACTGCAGGCTAATGTAAGTGTTCTGAGCACATTTAAGGCAAATAGACTAAGCTATGATGTTAGGGAGGTCAGCTGTATTAAACACACTTTAACTTAAGATATTTTCAACTTTTGATGCATTTGACAAGATGTAACCCCATCACACGTCAAGAAGAATCTGCACTCCTGACTTATTTTTCCTTTACTTGTATTATATAAGAATAATTCCCCAAATGTAAAATATCATCCTTAATATAATTTATAAGAATATTTATTGAGCCAAATGTGTTTATGGATTACTTCTGCACTATCCACTGGGAAAGTAAAAATCTCTCTTTAGGGTCAATTTCAGTGACAACATTTATAACACTATAGCTTTTTACCTCCCAAATAGACATAGAGATCTCTAGACTGCACAGATGGATCTGTATCTAAATTCACAAGGAAGGCCTTTTGTGAATCAATAAGTGCTATCCTAGTGTCATTTTTCTTGCTGTCAAAATGCCATAGTAAAGGGAAAAGGTCCAAACTCAGCCTGTGTGAATTGTTAGTTTTAGGCTCTTCCCAAATTACTTGGGGGCTGGAGGAGGGATATGAGCGTGTACACACACATACACACAGAATGTCTGAAATGGTCTCATCCATGTGCAAAGCCACTGGGAAGAAATAGAACTTCTACTGTTCGATTTTGGATAAAAGAGCCTGGGAGTGGGAGGAAAACAGGGCAAGACCACATAGTAGACAAACAGGAAGAGGCTTGGAGGAAGATGTCAAAGGATACAACTCAGCTGCTAATCAAGCAGCTCCTGCAGGGAAGTCAGGGCTGGTGGCACATCTGTGAGCCACTCTGATAGTCAGTGTGAGATGGCACACACAGGCCAGTGACATGTGCACTTTTCCACACGCACCATCTAATGTCATGCAGAAGGAGACTGATACCTCACTTCCCCTTCATTTCTTTCACCCAATCTGCCATAGCCTTCCAATACAGTTCCATTTCTCTCCACCTCATTTTACACATGGGTATATGAGTGATTATGTTGAAACAAACAAACCAAAAAAAGTCTTGTTTGGGTCCCTATTGCTTCCTCGGCAAGCCTTTCCAAATAGAGCACAAATCCTATCACACAGCTTACAAGGTCCTTCCAAAGAGGCCCAACCGCCTCTCCAAGACTCACATTATTATCCCACCTCCCAAGTTCTTCTCTCAAAGAGCTCCTCCCCTTGTCCTTCCTGACCATCCCTTCTGTATAGAGTCTTTGGCTTCCCACCTCCATGTGCCCAAATATCACCCAACCTTCTTTAAGACCAATTTCCGCAGTTGGAACTAAATAATCAACTTGGTCCTCTTTTCCTTTCTATTCTCAAAGTACTTTAGGTGAAACTCAATAAATCTTTTAGCACAATAATAAAACAATAAGCACTCGTGGAGCATTCATTAAATACAGGGTACGGAGCTGAGTGCTCATCTTAATTAGAGATCCTTAGGTTGTGGGAAAGAGAAACTTGCTGGAACCAAGAAAAGGGGGATTTATTATATATAAAACATCAAAAAACTCAGGGCAAGGTATATAATCAGACTTCTAGAGGGACTAGAAAGTGATCAGAAATCAGGGAAGTGCTTGCCCACTCACTCACTTGCATGCTCTCTGTCTCTCTCTCTCTTTCCCTCTCTCTCAGTCTCTCCTTCTCTATCTGTCTATCATTTCCAGCTCTCTCAGTCTCTCCTCCACTCCTCATTTAGCAACATTTCTTTCTGGTTGCCAGAGGCTACACTTGAGAGAGTTATGAAAATCTTCCTTTTCCCTGCCACTGGCCACTACAGAGCTATTTAAATGACTCCATGTGTATTTAGTATTGTCAAATGAATATTATTTTGGCATGCAGATCATTATGAACAAAAAATGGTATTTTTTGAAAAAGAGCAAAAGTGAAAAAAAAAAAGAAAAAGAGCAAAAGTAGATTGTTTATATTTGGGTAAAAAATACCCTAATGAATCAAGTCTAAGATTCCATTAATTGTGAGAATCACTTCCATTTTTTTCGGTATTATCAAAAAAGAAAAAAAATGCTACCTTTTTTCATCATTAAGATGCTGTCAATTTGGGGGATGGAGGGATGGGAGAGCCTGGTGGTGAATACTGGGGACACCTAAAGCGTGGAGCACTGGGTGTGGGGAATGGGGAATGAATCTTGAAACACTGGAAAAAAAAAAAAACTTTAGTAACAATTAAAAAAAAAGAAAAAAAAAGAAGCTGTCAATTTTAAGACTTCCTTATTTTAGAGATGTTAAAATGTAAAACAATGATTCTTGATGAAATATAATGTAGAAAATGAAGTATAAGCTGCCTTTGTATAGCACCTACGATCATGAAAGGAGAACTTGTTTATGCCATTTTCCAGGGAAAACCCCAAAATGATTAGCTTACTACTGCACAGGTCCCAGATGGAGGACCCAGTAGGTGGGGGCTCATATCAGGAACTGTCAGAAACCACATTAACTCAGCTCAAAGATGATATCAATGATAGCAAGTCAGTCATGAAAAGCCTCTTGGATCAGGCCATATAGACTATCCAGATAAGACCTGCAAAGAACCTGTCACAGGTTTCTGACCCTGGAGCAGAAGAAAGATTCCTCACTGTGTATTCCTTGATCCCTGAAGCAACTCAGCCCAAGTCCAGATTTCAGACAAAGGGTAATCTTAACCTCATCACCAAGGTAGACATTTTTTCTCCCCACTACTCTCCCTCCCCTCGGGTGATCCGTGTGGTGGGTCTGAACAGTGGTGACTACTGCCCAGTTCTGCTTCTACCACAGCCTAAAACTGGGCTCTTGTCAAGGCCAGTCATCCAACTGAGGACCAGGAGGACGGCAGCTGAAACTCTTCATAGAGCCCAGCTCTCTCCTTAAAGTGGTTTGCCTGTCATTCATTATTGCCTCTAAGATCCATCCCCCTTGTTGCATGTACCTGTAGTTCATTCATATTCACTCCTGCATAACCATTCTCTGCAATGTGAAGGCACCACAATTCCTCCACCTATCCAACCATAAATAATCATTTGTTTTGAACTCCTTTATTTCTTTAATTTTTTTCTGTTATGAACAGAGGCTCGATAAGTCCTTACACATGTCTGCTAGAGCACATATGCAAATATTTTTCTGGAGTCTATACCCCGAAGTAGAATTGCAGGGTCTTAGACCACAGTCACATTCAGCTTCACAAGATAATGCCAAGGCTTGTTCCGGTTTACATTCTAATAGGAGATATATGAGTTCCCATAACTTCAAACGTCACTGATTACTTGAAATTGTCAGGTTTTCTGATTTTTGCCTATCTAGCAGGATGAAGTAAATGACATACAGTATATCATCACTTTTATAAAGTTCAAAAACAAACAATACCGAGTAATACATTTTAAGTGTATATATGCTTGTGATAAAATTATATTAAAAACAAAAGAATGACAAATACAAAATTCATGATTGTGAATTTACCTCTAAAAGGAGGCAATAAAATTAGGATTCTTATATTTATATAACACATACATATATAATGTGCAGACAATATGTATAGAATATACATATTGATCTTTTATTATTTCAAGTAACACATAACAACACTAAAACAACGACACCTCTGAAATTAAATTCTTACAGCCTCATCATTGGAAAAAAAAAAGTTCTTCCCTTCTAGCTCTAGACAGAAAAAAAAATCTCAGGCAAGGACTCGGACTGGCCCAGATTAGATCATGGGCCCATCACTGAACCAATCACTGTGGCCAGGAGTAATAAACCCTAGGATTGACCTCTCGTGTCCATCTCTGTGGCCAAAGGGATAGGATCTATTGCCATAAAGTGTGGGTAGAATGGTATGAAAAGGCAAAGCATAACAAAAACCTTAGGCATTAATATCATCAATTTCTAAAAACCACACATATAACAGGTAGCAGAGCTGGGATTCAAACCCAGATCTGGATGACTCTGGAGCCTAGACATTAACCACTACAATTCCAGCGTCTACTGGATTAAAATATTATGAGTTTTCTCTAGTGCTATTCCAGGATTTACTTAAAGCCTGGGACCTTGTCTTATTTATCTTTGTCCCTCCAGCTCCTAGAAATACTATCTGGCACTTTTTAGGTGTTCTGTGGAATTAAATCCCTGAACTGCAAATTGCTTATTTGAACATATTCTTAAATCAACATGGATGTGACCATTTCTGAGACCAGCTGTGTGGGTCTTGTGCTCAGAAAAGAACAGATGGGGATTTGAAGAGTGGGAGGGGGTGGAACATTTTAATTTCAAGAACATTTTAGCACCACAAAAATCAAAAGGGAAATAGAAATACTAGAAATTTTATACTTCAAGCAAAGTTGCCTGATGATCAAAAGTGAGCATAAGAGTAGCAAGGAATAGCTTGCATACATTTTTCTTATTGAGAAAATCATGGTGACGTAGATTTTTTATTTCTCTTAACATTTTCCAGTAAACTTTGGGGGAGAAAAGTAAGATCGGGTGGGGCTAACAGGAGACCTTTCCTTTGACTGTATCACTAAAATTATAACAAAAATATATTCATGAGATTATCTGCAAATTTAAAAATAATCATGGCCTCAATACATGTTTTAAATCTCTTGGCAATAATGACCAGTTTTCTGTCTCTTTCCACTTCCCCTCCCAACTGTGTTATGAAGATATTTAAGAAATTATCTTTACCTTCATTTATTTTCATTTGGATAATGTTGGTTTTCATCTTTTTCTTCCATAGAATCATGTCTTTTCCTAGTATTTGTCTTTTACGTTCCTTTGTGAATCCTAAAATAGAACAAACCAAAATGCACTTCTTTGTTAAGTACAATCCTTTCGTTCCTCGCTATTCATTTTGTCCTGCTTTCAAATGCTTCTAGTCTCCTCTAGATTATGAGTCTATGTATTTAAACTTGTAACTTCATTTTAGTCTTTCTTTTGTTCTCCTTTCTTTGTTTCAAAAAAAAATACTTCATTTTAAATGACTCACCATTGTATTGCTTCCCTGGCTTACACAGACATTAAGTGGAATATAGTCTATTAATTTAGAGTTGTGTTATGCTTTCTTGGTCTAGGCTGCTTCCAATTTTGCTGAAGGATCTGTGGGTTACAATTAATTTATTTTTAAGCATTTTCTTTCTTTCCCTCTGTCTTCTTTTCTTTATTATCCAATCTGATATATCCACCATAGCATTATACCCTGATCCAAACTTTGCTGCATTCCAAATTCCAACATTTTCTTCTTTTCCCTCCTATTAGAGTCGTTTTGTTTCTAATTACAATCCAGCTATCCACAGGCTTGTTTCACCAGAGACCTTACCACTGGTGTTTATTCAGGTGATTTTGAAGTAAGTTTTGTCCTGATTGACTTGAAAAAAGGAGAGGGGAGGGGAGTAGAGAAATTGAAAATAATAATTGTTTCGGTCTTGAAAGCAAATATTCCCTGCCGACTATGCACACTTCTGGGATTCTCTGGGCCCTTATTTACTCCTCTTGCTGCTTTGCCTGTATGGACTCATGCAGAGTGGACTCAAAATAGAACTAGAGGACTCTGACTAAGGGGCCTGACTCAAGGCTTACGGCCCCTTGCCCTAAACCTTTTCCCTTACCTCTTACCTACCAAACATTAGGTCCAAATCTACCCTTGTTTTGGAGTAAAAGAAAGAAATTCCCTTTTACCTTCTTCTCCTCCAGTCTCCTCCTTGATGTAGCAAAACAGAGTATAGTCTAGCTGGACTCTGCAGATTTTTCCCAGATGACATTACAGTCTTGTCACAAGTGCAAGGTCTTCTAAACATTCTTAATTCATGGAAAACCATGGTGCAAAGAGCAGGAGATAGGTGTTTTACAGAATTAATCAAATCTTCAAACAGATGGGTTATTTTAACATATTCTTATAAGCAACACGTGTGTGCGTCTGAGACCAGCTATGTGAGTCAGGTGCTCAGGAGAGAACAAAAAGGGTTAAGAGCCCATGCCATAGAACATAAGAGTGGGTAGGTCCACTGTACTAGCAGAGTGAGTAGGATGGACTAAAACCCACCCCCGCCATGGTCCTCTCGGGGCTACTTACCACTTCTGAAATCTACCACTACAGTCAAGAGCAAAGTGACTCTTGCTCCCAAAACGAGCTCTGGAGCCTTGGTTATAAAGAACTCAAGGGTTACTCGGCTACTTACAATGCAGTGCAATGCCTTCCCTGCTTCAGGTATCAGACAAACAGCAACTTGAGATTAAAATCTCCAACAAACTGCTTCCCTGTGCCTTGTGGAGGCACAGGAAGGCCTGTGGAAAAAAACAGAAAAACTCTGACATCACAGAGAAGCTGAGTCCGAAATCAAGAGCTCCAGTTATGCAGCCCAGACGGTGTGGAAAAGCCCAAGTGCCTCTCTTGGTGGGCATGAGACTTCAGTGGAGGATGAAATAGACTGTTACACCGACGTCTGCCTCCTGCTCACAAGAGTTTCCACTGCCCCCCTTACCATGATTCACTGACCCAAGTCTGGAAAACCCAGGTATAGAACCAAATCTCACAGAAAACCATGACTGTTTTTTCCAGGCAAAACTAGGGTTTTCTGTTAGTTAGAACAGACGTCAATGAAGCCAAAGCTTGGGCAATACATGATCTAGTTTCTCATAGAAGAAAATTCTATCCTGTAGTCAGAGACTAAATCTTTAAGCCTAGCCAGACATGTTGCAACTATGCCCATGATGAAGTCAATTTTGTGTTCTATTATCTACTGTGTTAGAAAAGATACTGTCCCTTTAAATTCTGTGTCAGAACCAATCTCTAGAGAAGTCAGTTGCTGGAACAAAGTAGCCAGAGGCTATCTATGAAGCACAAGATAGAAAAAGATTTCTTCTAAGAAAGCATAAAAAAATTAAAAATAACAAAAGCTGAAAAGCCTCCTATGGATAGAGCAAGCCACACATGGGTGTATTCAAGTCTCTCTGTTATATAGATGCAAAGGAAAATTGAGGTGCTTCTGGGTAGCTTCTAAATTCAGGGATGAGAAAATGAATTACACAAATATCAAAGGCAATTGCTGGAGGTGATGCAAAACATGGTAAGTGAAGTTAAATCTTGTCTCACTGAAAACCGTCTCCTTCAAAACAAGCTCATGACTTCCTCACATTAATAAAGGAAGTGGATACCTGAGAGAAAGTTGAGACCAAGATAAGAAGGGAGCATTTAAGAAGAGAAAATTATCTCATCCTATGTGATAGGAGTGTAAATTGGTACATTTCTGGAAAACAGTCTGGCAACATACCTTTCAAAGCACTTTGAAGTAAGTATTACCTTTAACTTAATAACCCTACTTCCAAGCATCTACCCTAAGAAAATAAAAAGAAGGTGGAGAAATATGCATGCCACAGAATTATTTATAATGGTGAAAAATTAGACATCTAAATATACAACAAAACAATCCATACTATAGAAAATTATGCCATTATTTAAATTATACTTTTAAGATTAGTAGTAATATGAAAAAACACTCATAATATGTTAAGTGAAAAGAAAGAATGTAAAATAACAGAAGTAGAATTACTTTAGGTTAGTTCGTATATATTTGTAGAAGAAAATACAGCATTGCTGGGGATTATCATTCCATTTTGGAATCAAAGGTTGTGTAACAAATTTTCTACATTGAACCAGTATTACTTTTACAATCATCAAAAAGTCATTTTTTTTAAAAAATATTTTATTTATTTGACAGAGAGAAACACAGCCAGAGAGGGAACACAAGCAGGGGGAGTGAGAGAGGGAGAAGCAGGCTTCCCGCCAAGCAGGGAGCCCGATGCGGGGCTCGATCCCGGGTCTCCGCGATCATGACCTGAGCCGAAGGCAGTCACTTAACCAACTGAGCCACCCAGGCGCCCCAAAAAGTCATTTTTTTAAGAAAATTTAGAAGTTTTTATGCCACGGTGTTGGGGAGAGGGAGGAGCAGATTACAAATTTGTAAAGGGGGGGATAAAGCTTTACAGGAGATACTTAAAATATTAAAATATTAATTTTTGTTATTTTAAGATTATAGGTCACTGTCTAATTCTTTGTTTTCCACTTTTTAGTATTTTTATTTTCTTTAAAAAACATATCTCTTTTATACAGGAAGAGATATTTTTAAAGAAAAAGGAATGAAAAGAACAAGAGCATGCTAAAAATTCTCATTAACATTAACAAAGCCACCTAAGAAGTGAACCAAGGACTTCCTTCTATTTGGTCTTTTATTGGAAGATACAAGATGAGGGCAACTTTTTATGTTGCTCCTAAAATGGGTTACCAAACCCAAAGCGAGTGAACCATAAAGATACCATATCAAAGAAAGACAAAAAGTGAGGGGAGGAGGCAACCTCCTATGAGAAAAGGCTGACCTGGTTCAGCCAGCCCTGTCCTATCACCTCTCTCCAGTGCATACATGCAGACAGCTGGGGGATGTGGAGGACCGAAGGAGAATCTTTGTAATCATGAATCATTGGTCTGGCCTACGGAAGAGAGCTACGCCTGGCAGTTGCCGAGGACATAAAAACACACCACTCAGATTTTCTAATGAAGGGACCATAACCAATGGCCCCAGCAGCTGCATAATGGAATCTATTACCAAATTTGAGCCAAGATCAGGCTTTCCATTGGCTGCTCCCAGACCAATGACTGAGTGCATCAAGAAAACTAAGGCAGACCCATTCTTTTCTTTTTTCTTTTTTCTTTTTTTTTTTTGACTTTTCATTTAGAAGAATTTATTTTTTTAATAATAACTTATTTTATTTTTTCAGTGTTCCAAGATTCATTGTTTATTTCCCATACCCAGTGCTCCATGCAATTCGAGGAAGGCCCATTCTCGAAAGCTTTGATGGAACTTTCTTAGAACTGCACTGAAGCCTAAGACCTTCTTCCTTTCTGCCCTATCTCCTCCACAGAGACCAGACCAGCATGACAATCTGGTGGCTCTCGCAGCCTTTTCCAACTCCCACCCCTTCTCTCTTACAAGCATTTCCCCCATAAAGCCCTTGAACATCTCATCTCATCCCATCTTGGCATGTGCTTCTCTGGACATAGACAGACACAGGGGTACTCCTCCATCTATTCACCCACATAACAATAACAGACCCATATACAGAGATTGAGGGTGCTACCTATAAGAGTGGATTGGCATCTCATACCCTAGTAGGAAATCTGTTTATGCAGTAGACTTACTGATTGGGTTTTAATGCCCATTTTAACATCAGGAGAAGAAAACTGCAAAAATTTGGGAAACCCCAAAAAAGTGGGTAGTCTTTGAACCATCTACTCTCCCACTAGTTGGTATAAGTTTCTCATGAGTCAAGAATATTAGAGCATGTAGATGAATTTGAATGGTGTCACTTGTATTACCCATTTAAACTCAGATTAACTCAGATTCGAAAGTGATGAGAATTCAATGTAAGCGATTCTGCCACTAGCTTCAAAATTGTGTAAGGGCCTAAGGAAAGCCTGGGGGATGGTCCCTGGAAAGGAACTGAGAGCAGCCTCCAGAACATGAGAACAGTCCCAAGCTGACAGCCAGGGAGCTGGGACCTCAGGCTTACAACCACAAGGTCGTCCTGCCAACAGCCTGAATGAGCATGGAAGTGGGCTCTTCCAAGATCCTCTAGTTAGGTGCCCAGGGATCACATTCCTTAAGCACAAGACCCTAAGCAGAGAACCCAGGTGGCCATGCCTGACTTCCGACCTAAAGAAACAATGATAAAATAAATGAGTGTTGTCTTAAGCCAGTAAGCTTGTGGTTATTTGTATTTGTAATGCAGCAAAAGAAAACTAATACAAGGAGATTCAACAGCACATATTTGATAGCAATAATTGGGAAGAGTAACCCATTTTGTTCATGCTTCTAACAAGTTCATAATGTTCAATAAAGTATTACAAAAGCTCTATTATCAAGTTTGCCTTGATATTACTAAACGAATATGTTCAAGTGTTTTATTAGCAAATTATATCAATTATTATACAATACAGTGGCTGAAAATTTCATAGTCATCAATTACCTCAAATTATAACTATTTAGGGGCTCTGGGTGGCTCAGGCCCTTGAGCATGTGACTCTTGATTTCAGCTCAGGTCATGATCATAGGGTCGTGAGATCGAACCTCATGTCAGGCTCCAAGTCAGGCATGGAGCCTGCTTGGGATTCTCTCTCTCCTTCTCCTTCTGCCCTTCCCCACCCACACTCTCACACAAAAAAAAAAAAAGAAAAGAAAAGAAAAAGAAAAAAAAAGTAATAACTGTTTATACTAATCTGATCATTCCCTATGGTGTTCTATTTAAACTACCATGTAGATGTCTCACCCCCAAACTAATGGCACAATATTTAAAATAATCAACAATTTCTGTAGTTCCTGAAAGCAGACAAGAAAAGAGGAAAAACAAATACAAGGTAATCTATTACTATGATGGCCATAGCCTCATAGGAAAATAAAGCTGGTTTCCAGAAAGACCACATGGAACCCCACAGCTCAACATAGTCCTGTGGTGGAGAGAGGGAGCAGAAATTATCTGCCAATTCCTTTCTATCTCCTGTACCTCGCTGGTCAAAGAACCCTATCTACACTTCTGGGAGTCAGCCTCTGGAATAGTCAGGTCCCATGTCACTTTCCAATGAGTCTTCTAAGCGTGGACAAGGTAGAAACCCAAGAAGGTGAGGTTCCTGCAATTGCTGTCCAGTAAGCATAGTAGAACCAAGCTCACCCTGAGACGGCTAGGGCAACTGACAGTGTTAAGAGATAGGGAAAGGTGGTGGCAAATGGTTGCCACCGAGCAAGTGGCATGGGCCCAGAGGGTGAAGCCAAGAACATCTGGAGAGGTACATTAATTTGGCCCTCACAGCCCCAAATGTGATGTCCGCACTGCACCACCCTTCCTCCCACACTATTATCTTGACAACTAGGTAACAGAGAATTGACCCATTCCCCCCATTGCTTCTAAGAAACAGCTACTCCTTGCCTTTGATCATCACCCTTAATTTGGGGTTCCTCCATCTGGTTTACATTTCTTCCCAGAAAGCACTCAATGCCCTTATTTCCAAACCCCTCTCTGTACATGAAGCTATTTCTTTCCCACCAATTTTTGTAATCCATTCTGGAAAACACACCCAGAGGCTCTGGGCTTCTGCCCATTCTGCTTTTCATTACTGCAATTTCAGTGTGGTTGAACCAGTAACGTCAAATCCATGTGTATATGTTTGCAATGCATTCTACTCCAAAGCTTGGTAAGAGTGGGCTTAAACAGACACACAAACATACATGGACAAACACTTCTCTTCTGGACAGTGCAGTGTTTGGGCAGAAAGATGATGATATCTTTTGGAAAGGAGGAACAGAAATGAAAAGCCCGGGTATGAAGTATAAGCCTTCGAATTTCAAAATGGGAAATCTTTCAAAACCAGTTGCATTAAACGTTTTTGTGCAGAGGACAAAACCTTATGAGAGGCAGGAAAATTTTTAAAAAATAGGCCGCTAATAAATAAAAATATTTTTCCCACAGACAAATTGGGCTTTGAGTGCTTTATCCAAGGCCCTTTTTTGACATTTCCTGGATTCTTACATTTATATTCAACTCACCAAAAATTATCCCCAAGTGACCACACAATCACTTCTTGTGGTTTTTCTTCTTTCCTCTTGATTAGTTTTTTCTCTTCAGACCTTTGGCTGACTGTTTGGCTACTGTTAGCAGGGCTGAAGTTCCTAGTGGGGTTAAAAGAAACAACCACGAGCAGCAATGCTGTGTTCTCAAGTTTTTTCACTCTGAGCAGGAAAGGACCATTTATGGATTGATCTCCCCATCAGAGAACCATGTCACCCAATCTCCCTGTTCTGCAACTTGCCACAAGATTGATGGTAAATATAAAATATATGAAAATGAAGGAGGAAAATGTATGCAAAGCTTCAGTAGTAGTGCAGGGGGCTGGAAACGATGTTGTGCAGTACATCATTTCATCTGAATTTCTCATTTTCAGGACATTGACTCTAAAATTACTGCAGTCGTAGTGCTTAATGTTCCTGTATTGGGATTCCTGGGTTTTAAAAAAATGATTTGAAGCCAGAAAAGCAAGACTGACTTATTTGGACCTATGCTGTGGTGTAACCAAAAAAAAAAAAACCTGCAAGAAGACAAGAAATGCTATAAACATACACATTTATTCTCTTTCTCTTTCTCTCTTTCTCTCTTTCTCTCTTTCTCTTACACACACACACACACACACACACACACACACACACATACACACACAGACTTACAGCGCATTTAATACTATATCCAGTAGAATATCAAACAGGTTGCCGATAAAAGAGGGAATATAACATAATAATAAACTAATGACATCCCAAGGCCCTAGAAGGTCAGAGGTTTTTTTGTAAAATTTGTAAAAAGCTATTTGAATCAAAATGGTTAAGATTGCTGTCCTTCTTCACTCCAATTTTCCTTTTTGTGTTGGAAGGCATTAACTTGGTCATAGGCATATGAGAAATCTAGCTAAGAGAAAGCTACGTTGAGGATATGTCTCCTCTGTGTTTAGGACAAGGATAAAATTGGTTTAGGTGGTTCTCAAACACTCCTGTGTTGGCTACATGATTGCTAGCATTCTGATAGAGCAAAGGTTTCCAGGAGCACTCAGCTAGCCCCTGAGTGACACAGAGGTACAATATAAACAAGTATTCCAGGACCAGAAGTGTGTTGGGTAGTGCAGAAGAAACCAGGTTTGAAATATACAGTACCAAAAGCTAATCTATGGACAATTCTTCTCACCATCAGGTCTAGAAGACTCAGATATAATTGATCCTCATCAAAACACAAGTTTTCTCTTTGACAGAAATTTTTCCAAATTGGATAACAATTCTAAAAATTTATGTGATATGAGCCTAATAAGTTGTGACACAGAAAAAAAATCCTTTTCAAATTTATCAATAATTTTTTTTAAATTCAAGCCTGTTTTTAAAAAAAAAGTTTCCTTTCTATTCCCTCTATGAAAAGGATTTTACTAAATTGGTGTCATATGAAGAGGCCAAGATTATGAAACAGAAATGTATTTTTGCTGTTTGTGCTATTTGTCAGATTTTTCAAATATGTAATTGGTTATCATTTTTTTCTCATTCTAAATAAATATTCTTTTTATACCTAATTTAGTATTCATGATTCCCGTTCTCTTGAAGAATGGCATTAGCCTCGGACCCCTCCGACTTCCCCTGTGGCTTCCACCCACACACCTTCTAACATCCACACAGATGGTGAGGCTCAGTGCCTTCCTTCACCTCCTGGGATCCATGGGCTTCCATTCTGCATCCCTTTAGGGATCCTGGACTGTGGCCACGTCTTGTTCCTTGACGTCATGTGGAACTACTCCATCTCTAAAGCTTGAAATTCCAAAGTGCTTACCTGCAAGACAGTTCATGCAGATCAAACTCTATGATTTTTTCCAATTCCTTCTACACGCATACCTACGCACACATCCCATGGATGGTCTCCAAGCATGGTATTCTCTTTTCTTGCCTGTCTTTTCTCTTCCTCACCTTCCATCTTCATCCCTACTGCTCACTCCAAATTCTCCATGTTAGGTAAATCTCTCTGAATTTTGTTTTTCCTACTCTATACTTCGTTGCAATCCCTCCCTAAATCAAGCTGCTTAGCTTTAATTACATTTAATAGCTATGTAATAATATTTCCCAATAGAGATATATAAGTATAAATTCAACATTTCCCCTTTGATGTCCATTCAGTCTGTTTTCTGTTTTCTTCTGTTTGCAGCAATATGAATGATACTGCAATCAAGATTCTTTTACCTATATTTTGATGTTATTATATCCATAAGATTCTCAGTTCTTGGACTGGTGGTCGAAAAGGTATACTTACATATTTTTTTTAATTTCCATAGATGCTGCCAGGATGCTTCCAGAAAGACTGTAACAATTCACATTTCCATCAGCAAAATTTGAGAATCCCTTCTCCCTGCCTACTTGTAGCAATATGATTGCAGATATTATTGCTCTTTTTAACTTCTGCCAATCTGATGCGTAAGATACTTACACTCAACCTTAATTTTCTTTTCTGCAACCACTAGTAAATTGGAGCATTTTTCACTGGTTAATTAACTAGACTTAGATTTTGCTCTTCTGTGAGTTGCCTATTCATACTCTTGATCAAATGTGGAGAGGAAGTCATTTGTTTTTCTCCTCCTTGACGCTCAACCCTACTTGTACATCATAAATAATCACCCTTTGCTATGCTTGTTGCAAATATTTCTTCCAAACTTACCATATTTCTCCTGACTGTGTGTATAGTTTTTATATATTTAAGTCATCTACAATAGTATATAACAGGGGTTTCTAGAATTGGTCATAGAGGTCTCTTTTATTCCTTGCTTACATATAATCTCTTAGATTATCTTCTAAAATGATGACATTTTGTTGCTTATTGAAATCTTCAGGCCACCTGGAATTTATATTTGCATACTTTATGTTATAAGGTCCAACTTCATTTTTTTCTAGAAGGATAGCAGTTATCTCGGCACTTTCTGTTAAATGAATCGTTCCTTTCCAACTGAATTTAAGTACCACCTCTATCATATGGTAATTCTTAACATATGCCAGAATATATTCCTATTCTCTATTCTAGTCTACTGATTAATTTATTCTTTACCAATACCATATTGGTTTTTAATATAGTAATTTTGTTGGCTACACTGATATCTAATAAGCAAAGTATCCCCTAAATGTTCTTTTTCATACTTTCTTTGCCATTTCTTGGACAATTACTTTTCTATATGAAATTTGACATGTTTTTTATTCAGTTAAAAATGGTTTGAGAGTCTACTGAAATTATACTAAATTTAAATAATCATTTGGGGTGATTTGACCTTTTAGGATATAATTTCTCCCCATCCAAGAAGGTGGTATACACTTTTATTTGTTCAGACTGATTCCATGTTTCTTCATATAGGTCCTTTACTTTTCATGCCAAATGTATTTCTAAATAGTTTGTAATTGTTTTTAATATTTTGTAATTTTATGTCACTATTTTAAGTGAAATATTTTTCCCACTTCATTCCTAGGTGTAATTGTTAGTGCAGAGGGGGGAAAAGCATCTTCATTTTCAATTATTATTGAATCCATTCACTTACAAAAACTGTATTTTTTTTTCTTCTTGTCAGGGGAAAGTGTGAACACAGTCCCTCACTATCACAAATTAAGCAGTCGAGTTTCCCACACTTGGGGAAATTGCAGGGGTCAGCACATCCCAAGCGCAATGGATAAGACTCGCCATGGGAAAACCACCTTCCGGATCATCGTAACTCCCCTGCCAGGTAAGTATTAATTCCAATGAGTTTTTACTAGAGCCTACTGGGTTTTCTGAGTATGTTATTACATCAACAAAAATGAAGAAAGAAAAAGGTAGCATCAGTTATCTCAATTCATGTAGAACCAAGTAGTGTCTGATACTTAGCAAGCACTTCATAAATGCTTTAAGAATGCATGAACAAATGAATTAAGGAATGAACAAATGAAGTGGGCCAGAGGTTATTCACATGGAGCATTTAAGGTTCCTTCCATTGTAGCACCATTCCAATGAATTCCTGATCTTCCTTTGGAAGGCCATACCTAGTTCTTTGCTAGACACACGTAAGCTTCCAAAATAGTCAAACAGAAGATGAATAAGTCTAATGGCCATAGGAAATATGTTCCGATGAGCAAAGGGTCTTCCTGAGTGAGTTGTAGTATAGTTCCTTTGAAGGTTCTTGAGTTCCTGTTTTCATCTGAGCTAAGAGAAGACACTGCATGGGGAGGCTTTGTCATCGAAACCAGGAAAGAAGCAACAAGCTGTCTTTGCACCTGAGAGTGAATTACAAGGTTTAAGGAAGCAAACTAATGCTGTTGTTGGCTGAGGGCAGGCAGCTAGACAAAGGTTTACCTGCAGGAGCATTTCAGTGAAGGGTCCAGAAACACAGACTCAAAAAAAAAGGCACCCTGGGAAGCTTTCTAAATCTAGGAAGACTGTCCAAAAAGAAAAAAAAAAAAAAAGTCTGCCATGGTAATTGATGGAAAACCAAAGAGATGCCAATTTATGTATAGGCAATTGTGTTCAATTTAGTCTTGATCCACATAGTACCTCCATGGTTAGGCCTCACAAATATTGCATAATGGAACTAAAAGCATGTGCTCTCTTATCTAGCCTCTGTAGTCAACCATACTTAAGAAGAGCCAAGCCACTAGGCCTATAATCTTGACCACAGTGGTTCACCTTATGGCAGCTATTAGAATTCTAGGCATAATTTATTGCTGAGATAATTAACCATTATCTACGTTGTATACTTGAAATCCCAATTCAACTAAGTGTCAATCTGAGTCATAATAAATAATAAATAGACCCCAAATGCTAGAAGCTTCTGATTTGATGCTATAAGAACATCACTTAATCCTGGAAGAGGTTTTCCAACAAACCACAACAGCTTCCTGCTCTTTCACAAAATTAAAATATACATATACAAATTTATAAATACACATGAAGAATTACCCACTGTAAGAAACACCTCTGTTTTGCAAAGCAAAAATAAAACAAACAAACAAAAAACAGAAGTGATGATCACAGGCTGGAAAGTATGATGCAAAGTGCTCTCTATAAATTACCAACAACAATACCAAGTACTAAGACAATGAGAAGAAAAGGGTATATTCAAGCTGTGGAAATAAACACAAACTCTGGCACAGATTACAAGAGATGGTTACCCCAAAGGGTGACCAAACTGTTCTTCTAGGGAAAACAAAATGTTTCTATTAGAGAGTCTAAAGGGAAATCCCTTGAGGGATAGACAGAGAACCAGTGTAGTAATTGGCTAGATAATCCCAAATACTGAATCTGAGCTAAGAGCACAAAGCCAAATGAGGAGCATCAGCTTCCACGCACACACCAGGCTATGGGGGAAGTCTGGTGCTTTGAAGCATCTCTTCACATTTTTAGCTGATGAAAGGTTTATAAAGAAAATGTATCCCTCTAAATAAGCCTAGTCCTGCAAACACACAGGTGTATTGGTGGTGTGGCTCAGGTCTTTAATTTGCTTTGTGTAGCAGCTGGCACCCTGATGTTTAGCCTTTGCTGACAAGGCTAGTCCTGATTGAAGTGCTCTTGGCCTTCTCTCTGAGGATCTGCATCCTTCTCATCTTTTGTGGGCCTGCCAGACTTAGAATCATTTTCTTGCCTGCCAGACCATGCTTCAATTCTTTTGATCACAATGACATAGAATTTGAAGACACCAAGAGACAGGCCTCTCAAAAAGTGTCACATGACCTTAATTCCCTATCAAAGGCAATGCTAGGAAGAGCTCAGATATTACCCATAGTGCCACCTGGCCTCTGCCCAGGAGTGAGAATCTTCAATCACCCAAATGGTCTTGAGTCCCCGAGATGGCCTCTTCACTCAGCAACCAGATAAACAACAAAGGGCTCTTCCCTGCAGGCCAGAATAGAGCCCCTGAAGAAGACCAAAAGGTCATTCTAGCAAACAGAAGGGGTGCCCTTTATTTTCTCTGGGGCAGAATTGTTATTTCAGATTAAGGAAAGCCAATTATAACATCCCTGTATCCGTAGAATGACCATTCAGTCATGTTTGCCTCCAACAATCCTGGTTTACAACTATTGTCCCTGAATAGTTATTTAGAGCACACCCTTGTACTCTCAAAAGTATTCCACTCTGTAAAATAAATTATATGGTCGACCTACTAATTTAGGATTCCAAGGACAAATTCCTCCTTAATTTATCCAAGGTAGCACCTGCATGAACAAGGACAAACAGGGTGCCTAAGCCCAGAGTCTTGAAACATTAGGTTAGGGATTTAGAAATAGTACTCTTTCTCCTTTGGTGAAGGTAGCAAGCTTATCTTTCTATAAGGTTGCATTTTGCTGAAGAAAAACGCCATAATCTGGAAGTTTCATTTGTCCCCATTAAAAGGAAAATTTGTTATCTGACTGTATTGGTCAGGATCCCACCAGGAAAGAGATGATCCTCCTGAACTGGAATAATTCAGAGAGGTATTTATGACAATGTGAATGAAGCAGGACCACAAGGAATAGTACAGGAGCAAGGCTGTTATCACCAATGGCTACAGGAAAGAGGGAGGAAGAGCATCTTGGAGAGCTGCTCCTTGAGAGGAGGAGACTCCTCATGACATCATTCAAATCTGCCCTCTCTTATGAGTCAATCCCCATTATAGTCTGGCCCAGAGGACACTACCCTAAAGCCCTAGAACAAATTGCACCACACATACACACACATACATAACTCACTTTCTTATGTACCTTTTTATAGTACAAGTATGTCCTATCTTTTCATCTAGACCATAAAATCTGTGAAAGCAGAGACATTTCTTACCTCTCTATCACAAGCACTGCAACTCCAGGGGTTCTGAAACTTCTGTTTTTCCACTATAACACATAAAATTGGTGACATTCACATTTAAGACATTCCCCAAAGGCATTCACTGGATTACACATAATTCTCACCATGCTCTGCCATTTCTCTACTACTTGAAAAAGGATAGCAGAATATAGATGAGAGAGGTCAGATTATTTTACAGAAAATTGTGAGTCCACTCTGACTTTTTGATGTAAATTATATGTACACTTTGATAATCTGTTACTATTAACTGGAGTCTGGCATGTCTCACAACAGCTCTTGAACGCACTGTGTCATAATGGCACCAGTGCATAATCTGCATCACGGCCAAAAGCAAAACATACTTGGAAAGTGGACAGAAATCGTGGAAGAACAGGCTGTTGGCATCATTTCAGACACAGGTACAGGACCACAGAAGAAACCCCAATTCCAGTACGCTATTGTTGGATCTTGAGAGAGATCACACATGTATAAAACCAACTAAATATAGCTAAACTCGTCTTACACACTACCTAGCCCAACCAGGAATTTTACAGAGGATAAAATCAGGATATATGATCTTTCCATGATCACAGGAGATACTAATCAAGGTGGCATTGGAACCCCAAAGTAAATCAAAAACACTTAAGGAAAAACAACAAAATTCTTGTCTTGCTAGGGAACTAACACAGTTATTTGTACTTACTAAATGTACAAGTGCCCGCCTTGCGGCAGGTAACGGGGATACATAGTAAAACAAACAAACAAACAAACAAACGTAAAAGCCTGTAGTCGGACAAGGGGAGCATCTTATCTAGGTCAGGGAAGACCCTCCTTTTTAAAGATTTTATTTATTTATTTGAGAGAGAGAGAAAGAGATCACAAGTAGGCAGAGAGGCAGGCAGAGAGAGAGGGGGAAGCAGGCTCTCTGCTGAGCAGAGAGCCTGATGCCGGCCTCGATCCCAGGACCCTGGGATCATGACCTGAGCCGAAGGCAGAGGCTTAACCCTCTGAGCCACCCAGGTGCCCAGGGAAGACATTCTTATGAGATAATGTCTGAGCAGACACTTAAAGGGAAGGAGTCACGTGGGTCCCGACGGCAAGCATTCCCAGGTAGATGCAGGAAGCCGAACAGCATGTCCTTGGCACATTCCAGGGGAAAAGGTTGTCACGAGTGCCCTGGAGAGGGAACAGGGTCAGGAGGCTGGCAATGATATGAGAGATTTGGGGGTTGGGAGGCACTTTGAATAGGGCTTTAGGATGGAAAATTACTGAAAGACTTCAACAAAGGAAGATTATAATCTATGTTTTTAAACTATCAGTCCAGCTACTATGTGGAGAAGAGACTTGGCAGAGCAAGGGAAGAAGCAAGGAGGAGGCTAGTAGAAATACATAGGAAAGAGATGGAGGGGCAGTTTGGACTAGGGTGATAGATATGAGGCAATGAAAAGTGGTCAGATCCCGAACATATTGTGACAGTACTGCTGACAGGATTTGAGGATTGATTGGATGTGAAATGTGAGAGAAAGAAGGAACTGACAGTTGAGGCCCAGGTTTCTGGCCTGAGTAATTGAAAGACTGAAGTAGATATTTACCAAGAAAGAAGAATGAGAGCAGAACAGCTCTGGAGAGGAAGGTCAAGAGTCTTTTATAACATGCCAGTAGAGATGTGCTTCTAACAAATAGAAGTGGGATGTCCTACAGGCAGTTGGACTCAGAGGTGTGGAGTACAGAAGAGAGACTGGGGGTCACCTGGCATTTTGAGTCATAGGACAAGATGGGAGGACAGAAAAGATTGTCCAGGGCCAAGTCCAAGTTCAAATACTGAGTTGCCCTTTTCAAACATCACGTTTGCACTTTCACTTAGACTCTGCACAGACAGTGTCTCTTACTCTCCTTCAAGAACAACTGATGGACAATTTGCTGCTAGAATGTCAATAAGCCTCTCCTTCCTGCTTCGGGAAGTAGCAGCCTGTTCACCAACTTCAGCAAGCTGCCAGAGGCCTTTTAAAGAAGCCACTCCAGCAAGAAGAATGGTGAAGGGGTCAAAGAAAGTACCCCAGAGAACAAGGAGCACTGCTACTGTGTGTTGGTTGAGTAGGAGAGGCAGGATGCTTTGAGGGCCTTTCCCAGACATCACTCACTAGGCTGCCAGCATGGAGCGTGCACAAGGAGAGAGGCAGAGAACAACCAAGTCAGCAGCTGAGCAAACTTGCTCTTGACGCGCACATCCTGAAGAGGGGCAGAGTCTGTTCATGCTCCAGGCCATGATGATTATGCCCTTCATGTAATAAAGAGCAATGACCGGCTAAAGTGGAATACAGGGTTGAACCATTTTTGTTGCCAAGCACAGAATGACAGCATCAGGCTCTGACACTCAGTTGAAACCTTTCTGGGAAAGCTCTTAGAGATTATTTCATTTCTCAGAGACCTCCTCTTCACTCTGAATCAGACATGGTTAAATGGATCTCCTTTTTGGAGGGAAAAAAAATTTCAGAAATAACTTAGGAGGAATTATTTTCTGAGTAAAAATAGCACCACCACATTAAGTTTTAGACAGTTAAAAATAGGTACACTCCCATTGTGATGAACTCAAGGAACTTGCCAATTATTTTAATTAACTAAATTGGTGCTAAAATTAACACATTGCTAGAAACCAGGTTTCAGGTTGAGGGATCAGGAGAAGAAAGAATGCCAACAACCAGCTTCTGCTTAACAAATCCACAAGCAAAGGGAAACCAAGCAGGGGAAAGAAATGTCATGAATGTACAAACACATATATATCCCCTTTTCACTCATTAAATTGCTGAGCTTTTGCCATGTATGGTTTATTGTAATTTATTATTTGGAATATGGGTGATGGCACCCAATTAGATGCCTACTTCTTCTAGGCAAAGAATATGAATTACTGAAGAAAAACCACTTTTACGGGAAGAACAAACCAACTAGGAAGAGCTCAGCTAACGTTATTCATTCACAAAGCAGGAAGCACACAATCAATTTCTCTTATTATTCTAGTGCCTGTAATCTGCAGTCACTCTATCAAATTATTATTGCACATAATTGACTAAAGCCAGAACAACAAAGCCCAGTATGCAAGTATAACACAACAACCATAAGTAATCATTTTGAAATTAGAGAGAGATACAGTTCCATATCCTAGCTCTACAAATTTCCAGCTGTGTGACCTCAGGCAAGTTGCTTTGTTTCTCTGTGTCTTAGTTTCCTCTTCTAGAAAATAAGGATATAACACCTATCTCACAGGGTTATGAGAATTTCATGTCATGATAAACGTACAGTACTTGGCGCACACTGAAAAGTAGCTATTAACAATTCATATAATGAAGCATCCAAAATATGGATTTAATTTTATTGTATACAAAACTTTCTTATAATGGTATTTATTGTAATGATATTTAAATGAGAAAGACAAGCAAAAGACATCTAGGATGCCAGTGCAGCTATTCAGGGGGTTCTCTGAGAAGCTCAGATCTCTCTCTAACGGGCATTTAAGAAAAGGCAAAGATACAGAAGCAGAGCAAACTGTTTTTAGCAGCATTAACCAAGTTCTTGACAAGATAACATGAAAAATGAACTGAGGTTTGCAAAGAGAAAGTGACAAAGACAACAGAAATAAATTTTTTTAAGATTTTATTTATTTGACAGAGAGAAACATAGCCAGAGAGGGAACACAAGCAGAGGGAGTGAGAGAGGGAGAAGCAGGCTTCCCGCTGAGCAGGGAGCCCGATGTGGAACTTGATCCCCGATCTCTGGGATCATGACCTGAGCTGAAGGCAGTTGCTTAACCAACTGAGCCACCCAGGCACCCCAGAAATAATTTTTTAAGTTATCTCATTGAGGAAAAAGTGTATGATACTGATTAAATACTCCAAGACACCTTCAATATTCTGATTAAAAATTGCAACTTGAAATTCCAAAGATGGAATGATACTTAAGAACAAAAACCAAAAAATGAAGAAATCAGTTCAATGGCAGAACTTGGATGAATTTGTCTTCAGTGTCCTGAGGGAGAGTGAGGCCCTTCTGTCCTAAAAACATTTACCCCAAAGATGCAGATGTAGTGAAAAGAAGGGCCATATGTACCCCAATGTTCATTGCAGCAATGGCCACAATCACCAAACTGTAGAAAGAGCCAAGATGTCCATCAACAGATGAATGGATAAAGAAGATGTGGTACATATATACAATGGAATACTATGCCTCCATCAGAAAGGATGAATATCCAACTTTTGTAGCAACATGGACTGGATTGGAAGAGATTATGCTGAATGAAATAAGCCAAGTAGAGAAAGTCAAGTATCACATGGTTTCACTTACTTGCAGTGCATAAGGGGTAACTTAGAGGACAGTAGGAGAAGGAAAGTAAATGGGAAGTAGGGTAATCCAGAGAGAGAAACGAAACAACAGAGACTTTGGACACAGAAACAAACTGAGGGACTTGGAGGGAAGGGCGTGGGGGGATGGGAGAGCCTGGTGGTGGGTACTGAGGGCACCTATTTCATAGAGCACTGGGGTGTGAGGAATGGGGAATGAATCTTGGAACACTGGAAAAAAATTTAAGTAACAATTAAAAAAAAAAAAAACACTGATGACACCTGTTCCCTTATACCATGTCCCAGCAAGGAAAGACTTTTGGCTACCGGGAAAGGTGTGCATGTCAGGCCAAAGGATTAATGTATTCTGATGTATATAGTCAAGATGTGAGAATATTTTGGTCAATGTTTAAGAAAATTAGTACTTCAGATCCATTCACTACTTTGTAATGAAGCAAGCATCCACTGATTACAACTGTCAGATTTAGAAAAAAAAAGTACAGGGTATTCGATTAAATTTTTATTTCAGGTAGGGTGCCTGGGTCACTCAGAGGGTTAAATCTCTGCCCTCAGCTCAGGTCATGATCTCAGAGTGCTGGGATTGAGGCCCATATCGGCTCTCTGCTCGGCAGGGAGCCTGCTTCCCCCTCCTTCTCTGACTGCCTCTTTGCCTATTTGTGATCTCTTTCTGTCAAATACATAAAAATAAAATCTTAAAAAAATATTTATTTCAGGTAAACAGGGAATAATTTTGTCCCATGCAATATTTGGCAACCCTAACATTGAGCTATCAATAACTTATCACTTTATTTTTTTAAGATTTTATTTATTTATCAGAGAGAGAAAGAGAGAGAGCACAAGCAGAAGGAGAAGCCAAGCAAGGAACCCAATGTGAGACTTGATCCCAAGACCCTGGGATCATGATCTGAGCCAAAGGTAGACGATTAACCAACTGAGCCACCCAGATGTCCCACTTATCACTTTAGCAGAACCTCCTATAAGGAAGAGAATGACTCCCTTCAATTTTGGCAAAGAGCACACGTTTTGGGGCTTCTGGGTAGCTCAGTCAATTAAGTGTCTGCTTTCGGCTCAGGTCGTGATCCCAGGGTCCTGGGACTGAGTCCCGCATCAGGCTCTCAGCTCAGGAGAGAGTCTGCTTCTCCTTCTCCTTCTACCATTCCCCCTGTTTGTACTCTCTGGCTCTCTCTGTCAAATAAGGGAATAAAATCTTTAAAAAGAAAAAAAAAAGAGCACATGTTTTTCTGTGGCATTTTTTTCATTTCTGAAGAAGGCATTCATCTTTGATCACTGTCACTGATCTAGTCTACTCCAGTGGTTTTCAGACATACACACATACACACACAGACACACACACACACACAGACACACACACACACACACACACGCACGTCTTTAGAAAGCAACTTCTGATGCGGAATCCTAATACATAATATAGACTTTGTTTCTAAAAGGAAAAGAATGTCTTTTGGTTTTGGTTGAATGGGAAATTTAAGGGTAGCGTGGAGGAAGATGGAGGGTCTACATCTCTGCCAACTTGGCTTACCCATCCTTTTAGCCCTTACAGTGTTCCCCAAAGAATCTCCTTGGCACAAAGGGACTCTAGAGAACAGATATAGAACATCAATCATTTGATCAGTCCCACCAAGTCTTATTTAAAAACCAAATGCCCAAATCAACTTGATGTAGGCCTTCTCTGTACATCTCCTTTACCATGCCAGGGTTGCTTCTCACTGTAGATAATATCATCAAACTCCCATAAAAGATACGCTCAAGTTCTATGTGACTCATTTCAACCCTCCTTTTGCCAGAACCAATCTATAAGCTGTTTTTTTTATTTTATAACAACTATGCCGGTGACATGAAATAAGCACCTAAAACTAGACAAACTCACCTCTGCCATTTATCTAATCACCTGATAGCAGTAACACAGGAATGGAAATACTTCCAAATGCTAAAATATCCGGGTATCACCTAGATATTCGTTATGATGTAGACATAGCCAACACTCCTCCCACTTCAGCCCTTTTCCTCAGGGTTGGTTCAGAAAAGTGTTCTCATCATGGGGAACAAGAAACACTGTTTCCCTCACTTGTTCCTATGACTATTTGCAAGGGTGACATGCCATCTCCTGCAGACCCACCTCCATCTGGTATGTGAGGAATGTCTTTAGACATACTTTTCATGTCTACTCAAATCTTCATTATTCTTATCCACCACAGAGTACCTTTAATGTATTTCCCCTGACCCCTGTCTGGGAGTAATCACTCATAATGATTTTTCCCGAACCCATTCTCTACAAAAGACCATATGTTTTGGAAGAAGCACCACAGATCCATTCCCAGAGCACATGGAGAGCATCCATAACCATCCTAAAAAGCCAACTTCAGGGACACCTGCCTGGCTCAGTTGGTAGAGCATGTGATTCTTGATCTCAGGGTTGTAAGTTCAAGCCCCCTGTTGGGTGTTTACTTAAAAATAAAATCTTTTTTTTAAAAAGCCAACTTTAGGGGCGCCTGGGTGGCTCAGCTGGTTAGGCGACTGCCTTTGGCTCAGGTCATGATCCCGGAGACCCGGGATCGAGTCCCACATCGGACTCCCTGCTCGGCAGGAAGCCTGCTTCTCCCTCTCTCACTTCCCCTGCTTGTGTTCCCTCTCTGGTTGTGTTTCTCTCTGTCAAATAAATAAAATCTTTAAAAAAAAAAGCCAACTTTAGACTAATTCTGTAGATTACCTTTCACCTGTAGACATGTGCCTGTTCATTTTGCTCATTAAAAGTTACTCACATTAAAAAAAACTCCTAAATATAACATGATAAATTGACAATACATTGCTGAGACCAGTTTTAAAAGACCTAATTAAAACTATGTTCATGAGTTGGGGAAGACTCAATATTGTTAAGAGGCTAATTTTCTCCTAATTGATCTAGAGAGTCAATGCAACACCAATCGAAAAACAAAGAAAAACAAAAAACAAAAAAAAAATAGCCAACCAGTTTTAAAATTCATAGGAAATACAAAGGACAGAAGAACCAAAAGAATGAAAAATAAATTTGGAGGACTAACCACACCTCAATCTCAAAACTTATTATAAAGTCACAATAATCAAGATGCTATGATATTCATTTAAAGGTAGACAAACAGATCAATGGAACAGAATAAAGATTCCAGGAATGGAAGTATAGATATATGAATTTCTGAAAAAAAGTGAAAAGGTAACTCAGAGGAAAAGGAATAGTCTTTGCAACAAATGGTGCAAAACAATTGTATTGCCATATGCAAAGAAGGAGAAGTTGTAGAACTTTAATCCATGCTTCATATTTATATAATAGTTATACAATAGTTAACTGAGAATGGTTCATAGACCAAAAACAATATGAAACTAAACCTAAAACTATAAAACTTCTAGAAGAAAACATATGATAAAATTTTCATAGTCTTGGGTTAGACAGATATTTCTTAGATACAACACCAATATCACAATCCACAGAAGAAAAAAATCAATAAATGGAACATCCTCAAATTTAAAGACATCTGCTCTTTGAAATATACTCTTAGGGTAATGAAAAGACAGGCCACAGACTGAAAGAAAATATTTATAAATCAAATATCTGATAAAGAACTTAAAGACAGAATATATAAAGAATTCTTAAAATCAATAGGAATTAAAACAACTCAGTATAAAATGGTCAAGAGATTTGAGCAAATACTTCACCAAAGAAGAGACAGATGGCAAATAAGCACCTGAAAAGATGTTCAACATCATTAATCACTAAGAAAATTAAAGATTAAACCATAACGAGATACTGCTGCATATCTATTTAAATAACTAAAATTAAAAAGACTGAGCATATCAAGTGGTAAGAGGATGTAGAGAAACTGGACTATCAGACACTAAACTAATCAGAAACTTCTGATGGGAATGTAAAATGGTACAATTGCTCTGGAAAACATTTTAGCAGTTTCTTAAATAAACATATACCTATTGTGTGATCCAGCCATTACATTTCAAAGTATTTGTCCAACAGAACAAAAAGCATGTCCATACAAAGACATGAACATGAATGCTTACAATAGCTTCAATGCAATGACCAAAAACTGGAAACAACTCAAATCTCCATCAACAGGTAAGTAAACAGTCTGGAATACTCATATAAATGGAGTACTATTCAGCAGTGGAAAAGAATGAACAAACAAAAACAATAATACATTTCAAAATAATTAATCTGAGTGAAAGCAGTCAGAAATTTTCTCCTCCAGGGCACCTGGGTGGCTCAGTGGGTTAAAGCCTCTGCCTTCGGTTCAGATCATAATCTCAGGGTCCTGGGATCAAGGCCCTCGTCGGGCTCTCTGCTCAGCGGGGAGCCTGCTTCCTCCTGCCTCTCTGCCTACTTGTGATCTCCCTCTCTGTCAAATAAATAAATAAAATCTTTTAACAAAAAGAAAAAGAAATTTTCTCCTCCGAAAAAAAGAGTAGATACTGTATGATTCCATTTACATAAAATTCTAGAAAATGCTAATCTATAATGACAGAAGGCAGATGAGTGGTTGCCTGCAGACAGTGATATGGGAAGGACTATCAAAGGATTTGAGAAAACTTTTGGGAGGGATGTAATGTTCACCACTTTGATTATGAAGATGGCTTCACAGGTCTATACATGTCAAAACACACAAAATTGACCACTTTATGTATAGTTTCTTAATGTAGATCTTTGATAAAGCTGTTTAAATGAAACTAAAAATTTTAAAAAGAATTATTTAAGAAGAAGAATTAATCTTATTTGGTCTAGTGCCTACACAGTGCTATATCTAAACAACGGTTTGGCCACCAAGAATTAAGTAGCAAAAGTCTTACTCTTTATGGAGCCCGTTGGAAAACATCAGTTGGAACCCATTTTATAATTGACAGCACAACACCTTCAATTCATCATTCCACTGTTTCATTTGCCTTCTACAGTTGCTCAGAGCAGCCCCAAAGACTCTTCCCTTTTCTCTCTAAGCTCCCCAAATTTTCTCATCCTCAGGCCCTGCTCATCTATGATCTTTTCCCCGTCCTTCCCCTACTTGCCCAGATACAGTCTCCAATCACTCCTCCACACCCTCCCACAGTACTTCTACTCATTCTCAATTCTGATCTCCTATTCCTTCTAGTTCAGCATTTTTCCATTATCCTAAGTGGCATGACTCAAAACCCAGGAGCCAAAAAGTAAAAATAAACTCATGTGGAAGAAGAAAAAGTAGGGACAGAGAGCGTGCTCATACATTAATAATTTCTTAATTCTAACAACTGGGGGTGAAGGAGAACACCTTATTTCAAAAAGAAAAGATTGGTCACAAGATCTGGACCCCACCCTGTGCAGAGCTTCTCTCCTAGATCCACATCCCAACTCAATCATTCTCCCAGGCAAAGAGAGTCAGGTTGGCTTCATTCAGTTCATTCTGACCCTAAATTGCATCCTTGGACCTGATGCTCACCGCCCTCTTAACCCAGCCTTCCCATTCTCTGTGGCTAGCTTGCCTCTTCTCTGAACCCCTCCCCCAAGCCACTCAAAAAGAATGACTGATTTCATCTTTTTGAAACATGTTACTGCCACAGCCTCTTCTAAATTGTCTTTTGGCTTGTGTGGAATGCAAATTCTTTATGAATTTAAAGTCTCTATTTGTCAGATACTTGTCCATTTTTCTGCATATAATTAACACAGTTGACCTGACCACCTGCATCACTGCTCTGTAGAGTCTGTAAAGTCCTAGAGAACCAGGGATCCATCTGTGTAATCTCTTCTTCCAGCCTTTTTCCATGGTCAGCTATGACACTGCCCTGCAAACAAGCGAGTATCCAGTATTGTTCACCACTCTACTCGGTCCTCCCATCCCTCCACACTCCTCCTGCTTTGTGTCCCGACATCATCAAACCAAACCACTCACAGTGCCCAACACCACATCCCCGCACACCACCATCCTCCTTCACTGTCCCAACCATTACCCGCTGCCTAAAGCAGGAACTAGTAAGCCTTTTCTGTAAAGGGCCCAATAGTAAAATATTTTAGGCTTTGCAGGGCCATATCATCTGTGTCCTTGTACGATTGCGCCATTATAGCACAAATGCATAGATAACACACAGATGAACTGGTGTGAATGTGTTCCAATAAATCTTATTTTGAAAAACAGGCAGCAGACCAGGTTTGGTCTGCAGGCCAAAGCCTGATCTAAAAAGCATCCTCCCTTCCAAACTCCATCTTGCAGCTCCCAGTTTTCCTACAAGACTCAGCCCAAGTTTTCTCCTGAGAGTGCTTTCTCCTCTTCCTGGTTATGTGCACCCTTTCTTGGTACTCCTGTACCAGATACACCAAATGTATTTTGCAGGGACAGGAAAAGCTTCTTCCCCAAGTCTGGTGCTTCCTTCTGTGTAAGGGAGTCCTGCTATCATGACAGTACTGGCTTCTCTCTACTCTCACTTCCTCCTCCTGTGCGAGATGGAGCAGCTTGGGGTGGGAGGAGGGCACACACTGCGCATGAAAAACATGTAATTCCTCCAGCTTTCCCGACACCACATGGGCCACATTGTCACTACTGGAAAGACTTGTCTGTCCAGTACCGCCTGAGCCCAGAGGCATAAATCTGTCTCATTGCAGAGTTCTCCATTATTAGTTTAATTGGTAACAACAGTGATATTTTTATCTCTATCTTACTTCTTGATTAACTCTTAATTGCTTCAGAACTCTACAGCAAAACAAGGGAGCTATTTATTAGGCCCCGCTGAAGCCTAACATACACCGCTAGTCATAGCACTCGGCATGTCGCATAGAAATGTTCTTTGTGTACTTTCTTTCACTTTGGTCAGTGATTCTCAGAGTAGACCTCGGTCCTCCAGAGAGCCCTTCCAACTGCCATCAACATAGGCAAAAATGCAAGTCATTCTTTCAGACTGAGAGCAAATAATACACTTCCCATTAGCTTTTACTTTTACCTACAACAGAATGTTACTTACTAATAACCTCCTAAGTGAATTAGCAGTAGTTTCTAAGTTGAATGTATGAATAGAGTTTACTGAATCTTTAATTCAGTATTGTGTTAAGCCCAGAAGTCACTCTTTTGGAAATACTGCAAAACTTATAGGAGGCATGAGCCTACAAGACAGAATTTTAGTAGTCTTCAGGAAAGACAATTTGTGAATAATGTATCAGTGATAAGGATCTTCATTCAGTCATGGTTTTCAATCACTGCTATTCGAGTTTTGCTTTTACGCTCTAAATTACCATAGGGTAATATCTTTATCAGTACAGTTTATTACAGGTCATTGGGCAAGCTTACAGTATCTAGTCATGTGTATTTGTCTGAATGGAGGACAAGGATAAATAGAGCAGGCGCTGAGAGTATGGACTCTGGTGGCCTGCTTTGTGTCTCAATATCACCACATACTAGCCGTGTCACTTTGTATAAGCTGTGCAACCTCTTGGCTCAGTTTCTTCACCATTAAAATGTGGAACAGTACCTACGTCATTGTGAAGTGGGAAGATTAAATGAGGTAATCCATGCAAAGTACTTAAACCATTAATTAGCTATTATTACTTTATTATTACTAGGCACATGAATAGGACTTGTGGCCTCGAGTTTTCCAATAACCAGGCCTTAAGCTGTGTATAAATGCAGTTCAAATACAAATCATAAATTTGTTGTAAATGCAGATATTATTGGTAAGCCTCCCCCCAATTTTTCACAATGTGTGTTTCACTGGTGGTAGTTCATATTTATTGGTTTGGTATCTATTGTCTATCTTCTTCACTGGAACTTAAACTTCCCAAGGTCAGAAACCTCTCCTTATCTGTGAGTTCTCAACTACAGGACACGCTTGGCACACAATGGCCTCTCGACAACTTTTTTTAATGAACTAATATGCTAGCTATGAATTTACACTATATAACCTGCAGTATACTATTGAGTTTGGTATAATAAAATTACTAGATTACCAGATTTTTTTGGCATTGATTTACATTTAAACCACATTTAAGTTCATGTTGTCATTATATTAATGAGTGATTTGTATATAATCTAATTCTTTGCTATTGCTGAATTTTTTTTCACTCAAAACACCTGGTATAAGTGACCGTGGCTTTTTGTAAGTCCTGAATGGGCCACAGCCACATAAAGAATGCTATTTTTCCATTCAACAACTCAAAAATATTTTAAATGATCCAGCAGTACTTTCACACCTAAAAGAAAAGTCAATCAAGGGGCACCTGGGTGGCTCAGAGGGTTAAGCCTCTGCCTTCGGCTTGGGTCATCATCTCAGGA
This sequence comes from Spilogale gracilis, assembly GCA_004023965.1. NCBI lineage: Eukaryota > Metazoa > Chordata > Mammalia > Carnivora > Mephitidae > Spilogale > Spilogale gracilis. The sequence continues at coordinate 4,859 of PITA01002735.1, read as the reverse complement.
TCCTGGGATCGGGTCCCACATCGGGCTCTCTGCTCAGTGGGGAACCTGCTTCCCCCTCTCTCTGCCTGCCTCTCTGCCTATCTGTGACATTTCTCTCTCTGTCAAATAAATAAATAAAATCTTTAAAAAAAAAAAGAAAAGAAAAGTCAATCAAAAGACATGTACAAGAATGTTCCCATGTGCTTTGTTTATGATAGCAAAAAATTGGAAACAATGCAAACATCCATCATAGAGGAATAAATAAATGGTGAGATAGTTACGCAATTGAGTATTGCACCGCAATAAAAAAAACAAACTACTTTTATATACTCTTTTGAGCAGCAGCATGGATGAATCTCAGAGACATAGAGAGGAGCAAAAGCAAACAGACGAAAAGATAACACAGTGTATGATTCCATTTATAGGAAGATTCAACGTAAATGAACTTATATGAAGTCTATTAGTTACAGACAAAATGTATCTGCAGATATAAAAGTCAAAACACTGTTTACCTCGGTTGAGAAAACGAAAGAGGGCAAAAGAGAGCCTTCTAGCAAATGGGAAAAGTTCTATACCTTAATTTGGGTGATATTCATGGCTGAGTGAGGTCATGTGTATGTATATAAATTCAGTAAGTTGTACAGTTAAGATCTATACTTCACAGTATGTATGTTATACAATATAAATAGTTGGTTTGTTTCAAAGAGAAAATAGTATCTGTATGTCTGACATTTAGCTGGGCCCTGAAGGTATACTGATGAATGAAACAGGCATGCCTTCCCCTTTAGTATGGTGGATCTCTGCTGCTGGTTCAGTGTCTACGCTCAGTAAATTGCTGGTGACCAGAACTGAGCACTCTTTTTGCACACCAACCATTTAAACTTTTTAAAAAATCCTAGTCCTGATGCTAATGGCAACAACGGCACTTCCTATTTCTTTGATAAACATGTCTTGTCTCATTTTAGGCTTTTTCAAGCCGAGGTCATCACGATGCCTCATTATGGAAAAATCCCAGAACCTTCTCCTCCCTCCAGCAAAAGAGCTATGTGCACTTTCATCCTGCAGATTTCAGAATTGATTCTCTGCTGCTAGCATTCTCCATATCCCAGGGAGTTGTGCGCTAAACTCCAGAGCAATGAACACACCTATGAAAAATGATGCTTTCAAGCCTGCCCCATGGTGCAGTAAATTTGAAAGTACTCTTAATAATAATAAGGATCAACATTGACTTTAATGGTCCTCAAATCCATCACGTAATTTCATTAGCCACCCAGCACAGATGCAAGCAGGGGTGATGTCATACTTTTTCCCCTTGCTCTGAAACCTGAGTCAGGCGCCAGAGATGGAAACCAGTTTTACAGACTCTAATCGGATTAAAGCTCCTGGCAGCCGTTGATCAATATATTGTAGCTGGAGGAATCCCAAAATGTGCTAAGCCCTCATACGCCCCTTCAGAGCCATGGTCAAGCAGAAGGGAGGTTCAGGCTGTTGCCTGGTGCAAGAGGGGAAAGTCAAGCTGGGTGTCCTGAGGTACTAGGTGATTTTCAGTTTTCCCAGGATCTCGGTCCACATGGGACACAGGGGTCATCGCTTCCTCTGCAGCCTCAACTACTGCTCTCTGATCTTGCCTAAAAGGAATCTCTACCTACTCACACACCCTTCGTATAGAAAAGCAGCACTTAAAATCACGAACTTTAGAGTGAGACGCACCTTGATCTAAAACCTGGTTCCTCTATTGACTGGTTCACCGGAGGAACCAACCCTACCTATCTTACTCTCAGCTTCCTCATCTTCAAAGTAGACATAAAAACACCTACCTCATGGTGGCATAGTCAAGATAAAAGGCTCATGTTTATGACAGTTCCTGGGCTCATGTACTTATATACTAGATAAATGAGAGCTAATAATCAAAAGAAATTATCATCTATGACTAATAGCTACCAAGTATCATTATAAGTCATGCAACTGTGAAATACCGCCTTATCAGAGAGGAGGATTTTTTTTTTTTTTATCATTTGACTTACCTCAACTTTCCCATCTCTGAAACTTAGCACAAGCAAGGAGCCAGTGGCTAAATGTGCTTATAAACTCCAGGTCACTTTAACAAGAACTTCAATAACGTGGCAAAATACAATGACCTCATCATCTCAGTGTTGCAGCAGTAAAAATCAATGCTACTTAAAAAGCCTGACAATCAATCAAGGTCTAGCCAGATATCTTTGGAAGTCAAACAGGCCCATATAAAAAACTGATTCACCTAGGGATCTCATTAAAAGCTCTACAGCAGTATTTCCCTGATGTAAGCTGGGAGTTTTCATTTGGGTTGCCTTTTTTTTTTTCCAACTTTGGAATCCCTGTGAGATCAGAGCTATATGTCTCCCCAGCAGCTGGCTCAGGAGCACTTTTATTAGTTAGATGTCCTCACTTGCATCACCAATGCAAACAGTCATTCATATGTCAATGTCCTTCTACCCTCCAGTAGTAATTCAGAACTTCCGCTACTGAAAGCACACACTGCTTTTGTCCGAATAAGCGCCTGAAAGTCTCATAAACTCACTTTATTCTTACTGCATTATATACAGTAGAGTGGAAGTTATAGAAGGCATAATTTGAAGAGAACACATTTATAGCCTATGATCCTTTCTTTTAAAACCTCATAATTCAAATGTTAATATAAAATAACTTTCCCTCTTTTCAGGTCATTTTAAGAAATAGCACCTACTATGGACCAGGCATTCTTGTAGATGCTAAAGATACAAAGAAGGATAAAGCATGAGCCTTCTCTTTTCCAGGATCTTGTGAGACCAGCAGGTATAGATCCCACTAACATCAGACCCAGTTCCTGAAAAAAGACAAACAGGATGTAGCACCTAGCACTTTTCTCTCCTCCAGCTGGGAAAAAAACAACTAGTCTCTGGATTATTCAGTCCAGAGCAATCAATTTAGAGTGGAATCTTAAACTAGTACGAAACATGGGTGGACCAGAATAAGCAGCCCCACGTGGCCAGCAGCACTGGCTGCCTGTTTGCTGAGAAGCTCAGTAACAGCCAATCCAGGAGTCAAGTGTTAGCCTCTCTACATCCCATGCAGAGAGTGAGAAAGGGAAGAAGTCTGCAAGTTATAAATCATTTATTCCTTAATTCCTCAGGAGCACTCCCTACTTTTCTGAATCAGTCTCTCTATATATAAATAAAATAATACCTCATGGGGTTGTAGTGAGATTTAAGTGAAGAGATAAAGAAAGAGATAATAGGGGTGCCGGGGTGGCTCAGTTGATTAAGCGACTGCTTTCGGCTCAGGTCATGATCCTAGAGACTCGGGATCAAGCCCTGCATTGGGCTGTCTGCTCGGCAGGAAGCCTGCTTTTCCCTCTCTCACTCCCCCTGCTTGTGTCCCCTCTCTAGCTGTGTTTCTGTCAAATAAATAAATAAAATCTTTTAAAAGAAAGAAAGAAAGAAAGGAAGGAAGGAAGGAAGGAAGGAAGGAAGGAAGGAAGGAAGAAAGAAAGAAAGAAAGAAAGAAAGAAAGAAAGAAAGAAAGAAAGAAAAGACAGAGACAGAGATAGAGATACGTTGCCATATCTATAAAAGCGTCCGGCTTCTATGACATACTGCCCAAAGGATACCTACAAGAAAACGCATATCTGAGATACCGTACCAAAAGGAGTGTGACCAGAGATACTATGCCCCTGGCTACCTTCTTTTGCCTACCTAGACATTTTTCTAGCCACACCAGCCTAGAAAGATCTAAACTTAGCTACTAGCACGAGAACGTGCCAGGGACAACAATCCAAGCTTGACAAGAAATCTAGAAACATAACCAACAATAAACATAAAGAGGACAGAAATACCAGTAATATCAATAATCCCAACAATTGTTAACAGGTTAAGTTCCTTTATTAAGAGATAACAACTTTCAGACTGATTAAAAATAAAAGCAAGCTCCAGCTGTATGCCGTTTACAAGAGACACATGGAACACAAATAATACTACAAAGTAATAGAAAGGTTGAAAATACGCAGATGCCCAAAGACAGACCAAATACAAACAAAAAGAAAGCACTATAAGTAATATTAATATTAGCTCATACAATTCAAGGCAAAAAGGTCTATATGGGACAAAGAAAGCTGTTTCATATCAATAAACAATACATACAGCAAAATATATAGCTACCGTGACACTCTTCACTCTCAGTGTCATGGCAGCAGATACATTAAAGAGTAACAGAGCTCTCACAATATGTCAGGCACAGTTCTAAGCTCCTTACACACAGTAATTTATATAATCTTCCTAAGAGCCCAATAAGACAGATGATGTGATTCTACAGCTGAAGCAACCGGTCACGTCTGCCAGCTTGTGAGGGCAGAGCTGATACTCAAACCAGGCAGACAAACCATCTAGGGTCTTAATTTTGTTTTTACTATACTTTCTCCAAAAAGTAAAGAGAAGTGTTAGAAATAGAAAAAAAAAGTTAAACCCATAGGTTTAGTGGGAAAGGTTAATAAACTGGTCCCAAAATCCGTCATGTCAAGATGACAAAAAATAAATATACAAAGATGTGAATAACACATATCACAAGCCTTACTTCATAGAAAAATCGTTAACTCTCTAAAAAGGGAAGAGGTCACTTTACTTTCAAATGCCCAAGGACTATTCATTTAAAATATATAGAAATATCGGTCGGGGGTCAAGATGGCGGAAGGCCAGGTGACCGCATTTCGGGGAGTTCCCTGAAGAGAGCTGAATTCCAGCAAAAAAACCACTACAAGACCACCGTGAACACCCATGAAACCAGCCTGAAATGTGATATTTCCCACTTCTGGACCGCCACGAGAGACAAAGAACATCGGCAAAAAGGTAGAAACAAATTGGAGGGTCTGG